>APFE030633664.1:0-17103 GCA_000404065.3 Pinus taeda | reverse complement strand
TACAATTTCATTTCTACAAAAGTAGATTAGACATTTCCTGCTTTCATTTCATTTTTGCAAAAGTAGACTAGACATTTCTTGCTTTCATTTCATTTGAACAAGCGTAGATTAGACATTTCCTGCTTTCATTTCATTTCAACAAGCATAGACTAGATATTTCCTGCTTTCATGTCAATTCTGCAAGCGTAGATTAGCATTTCAATTCTACAAGCATAGATTAGCATTTCAATTTTTCAATTTCATTTCAGCAACATAGATTAGTCATTTCCCACTTTCATTTCAATTCTACAATTTTCATTTCAGAAATTGTTATTTTAGTTAGATGCAATTTTTTGTTGAATCCATCTCAAAGTTTTTGCAGGTACAAGTAGAAAAAGAAACAAAAAATTCCTAAAAAGAGATTCTCTTTCATGCCTTATAGCAACAAAGACAATTTAGGAAAATTCCTACCCAACACCCCCAACACATCACTAAGTCACCCTTCTCTCTTCTTTGGTGGCTGTGATCTAGAAGAACCTATAGGTGAACCTCCAGAGATATATGAAGATCCTATAACAGAAGAAGAGCAAGAAAACCTTCCTCCTGAGGCCATGGCTGTAAACAAAAACGATATAGGAAATGAGGAGAGAATAGAAAGCACCTTTCTCATCCGAGAGACTAATGGGGACACAAAGATGAAAAACATAAGCCCCTTAGCCTTACCTCACTTCCATGGATTGACTACTGAAGACCTTGATACCTTCTTGTTTGAGTTTGTTGTCCTTTGTCGAACTTATGATTATGCAGAAGATGAGCAAAAGTTGAAACTCTTCCCCTCTACCCTCAAGGATGTAGCACTACGCTGGTTCGTGGGGCTATCTGGAAATAGTATCACAAATTGGGCTCAGATGCAACAAGCCTTTAACAACAAATATCGAGATTATAGTAGGTCAAAAGAAACAAAGGAAGAAATCTTTCGGATGACCATGGGAAGTGATGAATCCTTAGAAGACTATGAAGAGAGGTTTCAACTCAGTTATAAAAGGGCCAAGTGCACACTTGACCATGAATCTCTAAAGTTGGTTCTGCTCTGAGGAGTCCCTGAAGACCTTCTAGATACCTTCCATTTGCTGGCTGGGGGAGACATCTACCAGCTACCTTATGATGACATAAACATGGTGTTTAGAAACCATTCTAGGGCAGCCAGAAATAGAGGTAGGGAAGTCAACTTTTAGCTAGTGCCCCCTTATCCAAAAACGAGTTTGCAAATCAGATGGAAGATTTTAAAAGCGAGATGAGATAGACCATTTCCATGCAAATGGATACCATGTGAATCCAAAAGAAGCAAGAGGAAGCTGAGAGGGCTTTGGCCATATTTTTGTCCCAGATGCACCAGAAAGCATCCTTGGAACGAATGTCCATTACACTCTGTAGAAGTGTGTCTTTTCTATGAAGCAGACCATCCTACCAATTAGTGCCCCTCCTTACCCAGATTTAAAGCTATGTACCAAGGGGTTGAAGGAGCCACTGAACCACTCTACTTCATGAACCAAAGGAGGCCACATGGACCCTGACCTTACCAACAGGGAATCCAAGGGACATCCCTGACTTATTACAACCCCAATCAATCCACTCATATACCTTCCTGGGGTCCCCTTCTCATCCTTCCTAGTCCAGACCCCCTCCTTGGTCTTATCCATCTCAATACCATACTCAACCTACTACTCATTCATTTCATTCTCATGCTTAGCCGCAACCTCAGTGGAATGCACCTCATCAGGGGTGGAGGCACCAATACAACTCTCCTCCCACTGTTGTGCCTCCACCGCCTACTCAGTCACAACCATTACCTCTTGCTCCTCCAAGACAACCCCAAATACCTACTCAACCGAACCTAAACCCCAATAATAGATAGGCCCAACAGGTATATACTGGAGAAACAACATGCCCTACCTATGCTGTGGAGATTCAGGAGATCAACCTACGATCTGGGAATGTCCTCCCAGATAACCAACCTCCTCCTGAGGAGGATGAAGAAGAGAAACAGGAAAGTGAACCAAAAGCCATTCCACCCTTTCATGAGAGACTAACTGGAACCACACAACTGACACTAGAAGAAACTGAACTTCTAGGAGAAATGAAACAGTTATGTGTAAAAATACCCCTTCTCCAAGCCATAAAGGATGTGCCCATATACAACAAGATGATCAAGGAGAAGTGCTTTAAACATGCAGGCAGGTGAAGGAAATATGCCCCAACCATCAATGTCATAGGACAACTGTCCAATTTGATGTTGGGGCAGGTAATTTGTCCGAAGTATCTAGACCCTGGGATTCGAGTAGTTGATGTCCACATCAATGGCACCATAATCCCCCATACCTTGATTGATCTAAGGGTTGCCATTAATGTGATGACTGGGGACACTATGCTTAATGTCAACGTTCAAGGTTCCCTAAGAAAGACCTCAACAATACTATAGTTAGCAGACCGCACCATCATGACCCCTGAGGGGATTGTGGAAGATGTCATGGTCTCTATTGATTCCTGGAAGTACCCCACTGATTTCTTGGTTCTCAAACCAAAGGCAAAGCTCACTTGGTACCCTCTCATCTTGGGAAGACCTTGGTTGGCTACTGTAGAGGCCTATATTGGCTGCTGAGCTGGGAACATGATAATCAAGAATGGGCATATGTCCAAGTAGCTAGTCGTCTATCCTCTTGCCCAACCTCTACTAGAACATGATTTACCCCTTTGGCTGGAGGAGGAAGACGAGGATGAAGTCTACTACACACCATTGTGCATAGTAGAAACTACCATGGGGGGTCCTCAAACCGAGGATAATCTTATTGCAAACTTGATCTAGAATTCAACCCCCAATGAATTGCCATTAGAAGAGTTGGTGGAAGAAACCCAAGCCAATGCTTCAGTTGATCTCTGTGTGGCTGACCCGACCTCTCTCTGAGTTAAGAATGTGGAATTTAGTCCAGAAAGAACCTTGAGGATCAACTCAGCCCTATCCACCTCTCAGGAGAAAGAGTTGTGTATCTTATTGAAAAATCACTTGGATGCTTTTGCTTGGAGTTATAAGGAGTTGAAGGGAGTCCACACTTCTGTTTGTACTCATCACATTTACATCAAGGAAGACTGTAAGCCTGTTAGGTAGCCTCAAAGGAGGATGAATCCAACCCTTAAGGACATTGTCAAAGAAGAACTGTAGAAGTTGCTGGATGCAGGATTCATCTACCCCATCTCTAACAGCAAATGGGTTTCTCCTTTGGTGCTAGTGCCAAAGAAAAACAGGAAGTGGAGAATCTGTGTAGATTATCGGGAACTGAACAAAGCCACCAAGAAAGACCATTTCCCTTTGCCTTTCAGAGGTCAAGTGTTAGATGGCTTGGCGGGGAAGAAGTTTTTCTCTTTCCTAGATGGGTTTAGCGGGTACAACCAGATCCAAATTAGCTCGAAAGACCAATATAAGACCACTTTCACTTGTCCATGGGGTACCTTTGCCTACCGGGTCCTTCCCTTTGGGTTGGGCAACGCTCTTGCCACTTTCCACAGAGTAGTACTGAGCATATTTGTTAAGTTGGTTCATGATTCAGTGGAAATCTATATGGATGATTTTACCCCTTATGGCTCCAACTTCCAAGAAGCATTGACTAACCTAGGAAAAGTTTTAGCCAAATGTATTGAAATGAACCTATCCCTCAGTCTTGAAAATGTGAATTCCTAATGACTGAAGGGACCGTGCTAGGTCATACAATTTCTCAGCAAGGATTACGGGTGGATCCCAACAAGATTGCTATTATCTAAAGGGTCTTACCTCCTCAAAAGGTAAGAGATGTTCAGAGTTTTCTAGGCTTACCAGGGTATTATAGAAGAATCATTAAATTTTTTAGCAAGCTAGCCTCTCCATTGTTTGGTCTTTTAGGCAAAGATGTTGAGTTTGTATGGACTGGCAACTGTCAAGAGTTTGTATGGACTGGCAAAGGTAAGATGGTAACTACCCCAATCTTGAGAGGTCCAAACTGGGCCCTACCTTTCCACATTCACACAGATGCCTCGAACAAAGCTATAGGAGCATCCCTAGGACAAGTTGAAGAGAAGCTACTGTTGGTACCATTTCATTGCCATCCTTTTCTTCTAGAAATCCATCATTTGTCTATCATTTTCTCCCATAAACCCCCTATAGTCCATTGAAATTGATTAATCAAAGCATTATAGTTGTTATTTTACATTAAATTTAATTTGTGATTTTTTATGTTAAGAATTAGAAATTTTCAACAAAATTACGGGATGTCATGACTTCCTGTAATTGGTTTATGTTGTGACACGTGGCATGGCAGGAAAATGAAAATAGACTATAGGGATATGATCTAGGATGTACATACATGGTGAAAGATCTATTCAACAATGAATCTAGAGCTCCTGGATACATGGTCAATGCTGGTCAAACCCAACCTTTTTGGTCACAAAAGCAGCAAAAAGCCAAAGTTACCTAAACTGATTTCGTTTTGTTTTGGAAATCAGTTAAGATTAGAAAAAAAACAAAAATCACCTTTTTTATTGTAAAAGCAGCAACATCTGCATTATAATGTATGTACATTCGATTATAGACTAGAAGGAAAGTTAGTGAACATAGGATAGTAGACAAGCAGATTAAAAAGACTGCGTATTGTATTTTCTTGAACGTTGTTCTTGTGTATTGTTTCCATAACTCTGTTCTTGCATGTAATTTGATTTCCAGAACTTAATTACAGGCATCGTTTCACCATTACAGTGCTTATGCGTTAACGTTTTCATCATTTGAAGTTTCCTAAGTGTGCCATTGAAGCGTGGATGGGCCCTACGTGGAGATTGGTATACTTTTGTTTTCATTTCCATAGCATTTTCAGATCTGAATACCGTTGAATAGCATTTGATGTTATTTTCTTGCCTGTGAGTTTATTAATTCCATTAGAAGTTCTTGCAAGTATTATTGTATGATTCATGGTGATAGCTTGAAAATTTGATTGCTAGATTATTGAACAAGATCTTGTAAAAGATTTAATTGACCATTGAATTTCGAAGTATCTTTGTGGACTCTGTTTTTGTGCATTTGAGTTTTAGTGTGCTTCAAAGAGCTTTTGGTTTTCATGAATGCTTAGTGTGTTAGCTGGAAAGATCTTTTGTGAATGATATCCTTGTAAGAGGGTTGAAAACTCAGACTAGTAACACACTGTTTCTTTAGAACAGTTAATTAAATTAGATGATTTGAGTGTTAAAGTGTGAAAGGAAACATATTTCAATTTCCTATAAAGGAGTGCTATAACCTGTCACAATAGACACTTAGTTAGGTAGATGAGATCCTTTTAGGTCTATAGACTTTAGACATGTGCCTCTAAGTTTACCTACATTGGTTGACATTAAATTTAGTCTAATCTAGCACCCTAGATTGGCCACTACATTTTGGCGCTGTTGCCGGGGAGGTGCAATTAGAGGATTTCTAAAAAAAAACAAAATATAAAAAAAAATTAAATAAAAAAAAACAAAAAAAACATAGATTTGATTTTAATTCGTCATTTTAGAAGTCATGTTTGCTTATGCCTAGATCTAGAGATAATAAAGGTACATTCATAAAAACCCCCCATCCAAAAACTAACCTACCACCAAGAGCAGACCCTTTAGGAAAAATTGAGCACACAACTCCAGCTGAGAAAGTCACCATACAAAAATTAGAGGATAAACACAAATCAGGGCAAAGTCTTACACTTATTGAGAGACAAATCCTATTGGCACACGAATCATAGAAGAAACATCTCCTTGAATCCTCTACAAAAAGAGAAAGTAGTAAAATAACTCAACAATCTCTAGAAAAACTTCTCTTTGGAACAAGTGACACTGAACAATAAATTAAATCACCAGAGGAATCTATAAAAATGGTCGAGGAAGGAGGAGGATCAGCAAGAAAACCCATTCCTGAACAACAACAAGATCAAAGAGAGGAGGAAGAGTCAACCTTTAAATTTCCTATTCAAGAACCAGAACACAATCATGATGAGGAAATAAAAATGAAAAACATACCTCCTTCTGTGTTACCAAACTTTTATGGCATGGCTTTAGAAGATCCAGATTCGTTCTTGTTTGAGTTTGACATTGTATGTCGAACATATGGTTACACAGATGATGCCCATAGGCTTAGACTCTTCCTAGCAACATTAAAAGCATCAGCACTAAGATGGTTCATGGGACTTGGTGAACATGCAATAACTAGTTGGGATGGCATAAGAAGAATATTCCTAAAGAAATACCAAACTTATTGTAGATCGAAAGATTCTAAAGATAATAGCTTTAGGATGAATCAACAAGAGGATGAAAAGTTAGAGGAGTACTTGGAATGATTTGCTTACAATTTACAAAAATCAAAACATCGATCCATGACTCTTGATCTAATTCGAATAATATTTTTGAAGGGCATTCAAGAGGAATACTTAGATGATCTTAATTTGATGGGCAAAGGTGATATTTCCACCTTACCTTTCGAAGAAATTGCTGATTTATGAGAAAAGTATTCTAGGAGCAAAGCCAAAAATGGAAAAAGAGCCATATCATCCAAAGCCACAAAATCTGCTTCAGCAAGTGTCACAAGAGCTGAAATAGGAAATTTGTTAGAAGAATTCAAAACAGATCTATTAAGTACCTTAGGAACTCAAATTGACACTCTCAAAGCCAAGAAAAGACAAGAAGAGGAAGATCAAATAATGGCTGTCTTTTGTCCAAAATGCCGGAAGAAACATGCCTTAAAAGACTACCCATTAGAAAACATTCAAGTTTGTGCCTTTTGTACTGGAAATTATGATATATTTCATTGCTCTAAAGTCAAGATTTTACAGAATTCTAATGTGGCAGCTAACAAAGATATGGAGAATGTGTATTTCATGGGTGCAAAGAGACCATGGCAGCCAAGACCTCCACCTCAAGGTATGTTTCCAAACCAGAATTTGCAATTTCCTACACAAGATCAGATGTATGCTCAGAATTCGTGGAATGTACCCATGCCATGGCAGCACCAAAATTACCCACAACAACAATGGAGACCATCTCAACAATACTCTTAACAATATCAACCATATCCTCAACCATACCAACCATATTCACAACCATATCAACAGTATCATCAGCCATATTCATAATATCCTCAAGCATATCAGTAATATCCTCAGCAGAAAGTTGTTTATCAACCCCAACACACTCAACAAGCATTGCCTACTCCTCCACCAATAAATCCACCACAATTACAACTTCCATCTAACCAACAACCTCCTAGACCTACTCAGATTCCTGCTCAACCTGTACCAAATCCAAATAACAGAGCAGAGAGACCATCTTATAATGTAGATGAGGGACCATCATATCCCACATTACCTTTGCAAAATATCAATTTAAGGTCTGGTAAGGTACTTTAAAAATAATCTCCAATAGCTGATAAACAAGAAGAAAACGAAGAAAATGAAAATGAAGCTCCAACTCAAAGGAAACAAAATGATGACATCAAAAATAAACAAATGCAATTGTTGCATCCACCACCTTTTCCAGACAGATTGGTCCAAACAAAAATTCCCATGTCTATACCACAGTTTGATGTTTTAGATGAGCTAAAGAATGTCTATATAAAAATTCCACTACTACAAGCCATAAAAGACATTCCCACATATACTAAAGCCATCAAATAATTGTTCCTCAAGAAGCCTACTAGGAAAAGAGTTGATCCACAAGCTATTCATGTTATTGGACATTTAGCTGGCCTTATGACAAACACCATTTCAATGGAAAAGTATGTTGATCCTGGTATTCCTAGAGTCACTACAATCATTAACAACATACATATTCCGAACACCTTAATTGACCTTGGGGCGGCAATAAATATGATGACTCTTGAAACAATGAAAACAATGCAACTCATAAACTTGCAGCACACAAAAATTGTTCTAGAACTCGCTGATAGGTCTAAAGTGATTCTTGAAGGGATTTTGGAGGACATAATTGTTTCACTGGACTCTTGGGAGTATCCAGTGGAATTTTTAGTTCTTCAGCCAAAATACAATTTAGGAGGACACCTTATCATCCTTGGTAGACCATGGTTAGCAACTGCTGATGCATTCATAGGATGTAGATCGGGTAATATGATCATTTCACGAGGAACTGAAAGAAAACAACTCACTCTCTACCCATCAGCACAATCACCAACAGTTAGCACACAATTTATTGGCTTGATGATAAATACAATTGATAAGGAAGAGTTCAATCTGTTTTCCAACATCAACCAAATCTATGATTTTCAAGAACATAATAAGGATGATTTGTAGAATTTTTTCTTTCTCAACCTAAATATTTCCGAAGAATTTTAGAAATGACCCAATACCATGCTTGCAGATGAACTTTTGGCACAAAATTTTCAGGAAACATGCACCATTCATTCTTTGCAAACAACATTTCAGAACATTTTTCCCATTCAATCTATCACAAACACACAGAGCAAGACCATAGAGATTAGTCCAGGAAAAAGTTTGAATATTAGCACTCACCTAGACTCATCTCAGGAGGAAAAATTGATCCAATTATTGAGAAAATACCAGAAATCATTTGCTTCGGACTACACTGATATGCACGGAATTCACCCTGAAACATGCACTCACTACATTTATACAGATAGTAGTATGAAACCAGTGAGGCAACTGCAGAGATAAATGAATCCCATGCTTCAGGATATTGTTAGAGAGGAATTACAAAAAGTACTGAAAGTCAATTTTATTTATCCTATCTCTGACCGTCAGTGGGTATTCCCATTGGTAGTAGTACCCAAGAAAAATGGCAAGTGGAGGATTTGTGTTGATTACAGACAATTGAACAAAGCAAACCTCAAAGATTATTTCCCACTACCATTTATTGACCAAGTGCTAGAAACATTAGCTGGGAAATCATCATTCTCTTTTCTTGATGGTTTTAGTGGCTATAACCAGATCAGGATAGCCTTAGAGGACTAGGACAAAACCACTTTTACTTGTCCTGGGGCACTTATGCCTATAATGTTTTACCATTTGGACTTTGCAATGCTCCAACTACATTTCAGAGAGATGTATTAGCTATTTTCGCTGATTTAGTTCATGACTGTGTTGAAGTTTACATGGATGATTTTTCAGTGTATGGTAATTCATTTGACCATGCATTAGAGAATATTGAAAACGTTTTGAAGAGATGTATTGAAGGTAATCTATCCATGAGAAATGAAAAGTTTTTTATGATGTTAAATGAAGGGATATTATTAGGACACTATATTTCTTCTCAAGGCATTAAAGTTGATCCATCAAAAATCCAAATCATTATCAATTTGCCAATTCTAAAGACTCAAAAAGAGGTAAGAAGTTTTCTTCGGTATGCAAGCTATTACAAAAAGTTTATTGAACATTTTAGTAAAATAGCTTTACCTCTATTTAAGCTTCTAGCAAAAGATACACCTTTCAACTGGAATGAGAATTGTTAGCAAGCTTTTGAAACACTCAAAGAAAAGTTATCAACCACACCAGTCTTAAAAGGACCTAACTGGAACCTACCATTTCACATCTTTACAGATGCATCTGATACTGCAGTAGGTGCCTCATTAGGCCAAAAAGAAGAGTCTTTCAATTATGCCATCTATTTCATTAGTAAAAATCTAACACCTGCAGAATTAAACTAAACAGTCACTGAAAAAGAAATGCTTGCAATCATACATGCTGTGAATAAATTCCAACATTATATAACTGGTTATGAGTTTTTTGTACATACTAACCATTCTGCCATTAAGTATTTAATGAATAAACCAATCACTAATGGCAGAGTTACTAGATGGCTGTTATTATTACAGGAATTTAATATCACAGTGTTAGATAGACCAAGTAAGGAGAATCAGGTGGCAGATTTTCTTTCTAGACTGCAAAATCCAGGTGAGGTTGTTTCGGTTGAAGATTTTTTTCCAGATGAAAATTTATTTGCAATTTCAATAGTGAATCCTTGGTATGCTGACTTAGCCAATTATTTGTCCACAGGGAAAACACCTCCATATTTTACTCCAAAGGAAAAGAAGAGGCTGATCAAACAAAGTGTTAGATACTCATGGGTTGATGGAGATTTATTTTACACTGGTTATGATATGATTATTAGACTATGTGTAAGAAATGATGAAATAATTGATATTTTAAAATCTTGCCATGATGAATCGTGTGGTGGGAATTTTGCAGCCAAAAGAACAACCTTCAAGATTCTCAGTCTTGGATACTATTGGCCATGTATTTTTAAGGATTCCAAGAAGTATGTGAAAAGTTGTGATAGCTGTCAAAGAATGGGTAGGCCAACAACTACAGATGAAATTCCACTTCAGCCTCAAGTACATTTAGAGCCATTTGAAAAATGGGCTCTAGATTTCATGGGACCCATCAATCCAACTTCCAAAGGCAAAAAGTACATCCTAGTATGTACTGATTACATGACAAAATGGGTTGAAGCTAAAGCACTAGTCTGGGCAACTGAACAAACAGTGGTAAACTTCCTTTTTGAAGAAATTTTTGTAAGGGATGGAGTACCAAGGGAGATAGTGACAGGTCAAGGTACTCAGTTTACTTCAAAGCTAGTCAAGGACATCACAGAAAAATATCAAATCAAGCACAGGAAAAGTACATCTTACCATCCACAAGCCAATGGCTAGGTGGAATCCACAAATAAAACATTGGAAGGAATTATCACTAAGACCGTAGCAATGAATAGAAAGAATTGGGAAGAGAAGCTCAAATATGCACTCTGGGCTTACAGAATCACGTGGAAGAACACTACAGGATTTACACCATATTAGTTGGTTTATGGCAAAGAGGTAATGCCTCCTATTGAATTTCAAATACATACTTATAAGATGACTGTAGATTTAGGAATTGATCTCAATGAAGCCCAACAAGAGAGAATTCAGCAATTGAACTAGCTAGATGAAATGAGGCAGGGAGCAGAGGAGACAACAATTCTAATGCAGAAACAAAGGAAGCAGTGGCATGATGCACACATCAAAATGAAACAGTTCAAAGAAGGAGACTGTGCTTTACTCTTTGACTCTAAATTCAGAGATCATAAAGCCAAATTTACCACACATTGGATGGGCCCATATGAAATAGTTCAAGTATATGAAAATGGATCAATCAAGCTTACTACCATTGATGGAGAAGGCAACACCTTTCTTGTCAATGGCCATCGGTTGAAACTCTATCATAAGCCCACCAACAAGGAGGATTTTCTTCAAACTGTATCTCAGCAAAGGGAGGTTGAGATATTGCAGCCTTTAGCTGTGATATCTCTACCTTAGTTCATTCCATTTCATTTAAAAAATAAAAATAGAAAATCACCAAAAAAAAAAAAAAAACAAAAATTAAAAACAAAATAAAAAGATAAATAAAAATAATAATGGTTTAGATGTGAAAACCAGAATCTCGCACACTCTAACCCAGAATTCTTACCAGAAAACCAATCCTTTGGCTGGTAAGAATTCCTTGTTCTATTTCTTTACTGTTTTGTTCATCACTTCAATAATGACTTAAGGACAAGTCAAAGCTTTAGTGGGGGAGAAGAATAAGAAGAATCGGCATTTTGTTTTCCCTATCTCATCTCCTCATTTGTAAATCTTCAAATAATTTGTTTTAGTACTTCAGTATTTCAATAAAAGAGATGTTCTTGTTTTTGTTCTAATCAGAGGGACCTGTTAAAGACTGCATTCAAGATACATCAGGCTACTTCAACAAAGTTTCAAAAGAGTTTTCAAAGGTTTCTTATCATCAAGGCTACATCAACACCAAGGATCAAAGAAGCTGCACAAACATAGTTCTTCAGATTTTAGAGGGACCTGTTATATTTAATTTCATCTCAAAAGTGACATGTTTTGGACAGTGAAGATTAGTCATATTTGGACAGTGAAGATCAGTCCTACCTGTGCATTCCAACTCAACTTTTGGTCAACCAACAAGTGTAATGTATTGTTGTAATTTTTGTTTTTAACATTTAAAATTCTTGAATTCTTTTAGTGTTAAATATGATGATTATGATTGCTTGTTATCAATTTCAAAAACCCCTATACCCATCACCCTTGTAACATTCCTAACTACTCAACTCTATCATTTCCCATCACACTTTAGCCTATTTCCATATTCCTACTATGATTTTCAAATCTTTTCCTACACCACTCTTCAAACCTTGTCATTGATCGATCATTTTTTTTTTCCCAATCAGCCAAGTACCGATAAGTAATGGATAAGTCCGTTTCATTGGAAAGACAAGTGGTAAATCATTGGAAAGACAAGTGTTAAATGATTTCATTCATTTTTGAATGTTGGAGCTATAAAACAATTGTTTGACCCAAGTCGACTCATGCAACATATATCCGTTATCATCACTACAACACTCCTTATATGTATATGGCGTTCTCATGGTTGTACCTATGCAAACCAGTACCGCTCCTCTGTCTTTATGATGTGAATGCGCTTCCAACTCTGCATTATCATTATAGTAATTGGGGAAAGGTCGGTTGTTAAGTTTCACTTCATAAAACTCTCAGCTCACAAAGTGCGTTACCATATTAGTGATTCAAGCTCTGAGTTTTCAAAGAAGGTCGAGACAACAGGTGCTACAAAGGGAGAGCATAGCAAACATGCTTACCACAAGTTTCTACCTCCGCCCATAATCCGAGGACGTTGTTATAGATCCAAATCTCACTCTTGAGGTTTGTGAAGCTCCACTCATGGCCTAGGGCAACCCCTCCTGCTAGATCTGGTCCCAAATCTAAAAAAGCAGTGTTTTTTCCCTATACGCGACATTGCCCTGAGCTAAATGTGTGTATACCCAACCCGCTTATATGTATAAACACACTTAAAAAATAAAAATATCCTTAATTTCGGGCGGAGATCATGGGTTTTACCTGTTGATCACCTGTTAGTGCCCGTGGCCCAATTGTTCCCAACGAATTCCCAACTAAAAAACTACTTTGGGAGAAGTATAAAAAGGCTTCTATGGGAAGGCCAAGGGGAGGAGAGAAGAGAGAGAAAGATTGCTATGCTGAGATTTCCCTAGCCAGGTTTGAAGATCCTTGTGCCTCCTTCACTTCCCCCATCCTATAGGAAACCCTTATTTCCTTGTGTGTGTTGATGATTTCATACTACTTGAGAGATCATGGAGCAAGTCATGGAAGGAGTTTGTTAAAGGCTTGAGACTAGACGAATCCGGGAGATGGTTCCGCTTGGAGCCTGCGAAAGGATGACTTAGGTGAAATTGTTCCTTTTCTGTACTTTCTTTGTCTATAATAAAAGAAAAGCCTATCTTTGTTCCTGATATAGATCTTCTTCATGTTATGATATTCATGTTATGATTCATATGTGATAGGTTGTTTAATTGCATAACTAACTACCTTTCCTTATAATATGAAGTTGGTTTCTTTATGACGTTTAGTCCATATACTGCTGCACTTTCTTGAATTGTTGGTTTTGCAGGTCAAAGGAGCAAAGGAACTCAAATAAGGGTTTGGAACCTTGGAGGCTCTTCTCAAACATAGGACCTCAGGTACGCCCCCTATCGTAGAGTTTTCTTATAGTAGCATTATGATTGCTTGGAATGTGTGTTTCTTTGCATAGATAATCTTCAGTCTGCTAGGGTATTCACCCAAGACCCTAGGGGATTTTATCCCACTACAAAATTGGCGACTCCACTGGGGACAACATTATTGTTGTTCCTAGTTTGGGTGTATTCAAGCCAATCAGGGCTCAACTGTCTTTTTATCTTCTGTTACTATGTATTCAGTGCTTGAATTGTGAGCTTTGATAAGTTTTTTGCAGACCTTTTTTTTGTTTTTCTTGGAAGCTTTTTTATACGCTAGTTTCTCTGTTTACA
This sequence comes from Pinus taeda, assembly GCA_000404065.3. Lineage (NCBI taxonomy): Eukaryota > Viridiplantae > Streptophyta > Pinopsida > Pinales > Pinaceae > Pinus > Pinus taeda. The sequence goes on along the minus strand of APFE030633664.1, from coordinate 3,195 downwards.
AAAGCGTATATACGCATCTTTCCTTAAGTGAACCCGCGTATACGCAAGTTTCCTTAATCCTTGTCGCATATACACGCATGTATGTGCAAACACAATCGCATATATCTTTAATTTTCAAGATTTTTGAAATCTTTTTGTTTCTGGAAGATTGTATGCTGGTCTGATTCAGTTTGGAACAATCACTGTTCTATCACAGTCTTTAGTTTTTACAGCAAGTGTCTTGTTTCGAATTCTCTCTAATTGTGAAAAGGTTGGTCTTGTTCGTTTTCTTGCAACCGTCATTTATTTTTGTTTAAGCACACAAGATTTCTTCCAAGGAATCTTGGTTGTTTTGTGTATTCAAGGTAGAAAGATTGAGTTCAATCTTTGCATTGAGTTTTGTTTTAATGACTTTTTGGTTTGCATGGTTGAACTAGTTTTATGACCATCTGCTTTTCTTGCTTCTTGAAAGTCGTTTGTTTACGCTTTCTTGAATGTTGTCTTTTCAATATTTTGGTTTCCTTTTCCAAGCTCATTTCATTGCTTGTTGATTGTTAAAAGCATTTCAAAGCACCTTTGTTTTGTTGAGTTCCCACTTGTTTTGTGTCATAAGCTCGCAAAGTGCTTCATTGCCTATGTTTCGGTCATCAAGTTTCAGTCTTGTTAGAGCATGTTTGAGAAGTCGTCTTTGAGTTGCTTTTGAAGGAAATTTCTTGAAACTTTGTTTTGCTTTCTTGAACTTTGTTTTGATTGAGTTTTCCTTTTTGTTGAGTGAAAGTGCCTATTTGTTTGTCTTCATCTTTCTTTTAGTGCTTAGACGAAATAAGAAACAAAAACTTATATTCCATCTAAACATTTAAGTGGAAAATATAAAATCGATAAACAAGAAACTTTCATCTTTTGATTTAAGAGTAGTTTTTGAATCTTACTTTGCCATGTATTTATTGCATTAGGATTAGCTTGTGCATCTTTCTAGGCATTTATAGTTTTGTTAGCTTTTGTGATTGTGAAGTTTGAAAAGAAAAAGTTGTACTTTTATTTGAAGTTCCTCTGAACCCTGTAGAAATTACTCTTCATCGAAAAACGAAAAACAAGTGCATGTGCATGTAGTTTGGTTTTATTAATTTCTTTTGCGTCATAACACCACCAGTTTCACTTCCGTCATCCCTTGAATTAAATAAAAACCCATTAAAATCAAGCACTAATTTAAAATATACTAGAACTTCATATTTGTCAGTTAGATACATCAACAAGTTTTAGGATATTTTAGGGCCTTGGATTAGGTGTGTGGAGAGTTAACTCTCCAAGGCCATTTTAAACTGTCAAACAAAGGAGTCTGAATAATGAGCGAAAATCCAATAGTGTTAGGAAGACCAGGAAAGCTCCGGATCTGGGAGTTAAGCACGAGGGTCTGTGAAGACAGGGAAGAGATATACCCCCTCTCCTGCTTGTCCGGACTTACCTCACGACTATTCCGCCTGGCTTTTGATACGAGTTGGTAACCTTATTTACTACTCCTGGGGATCTACACAGGTGGCTGCAGAGGGGAATCCTGTGGCACCTGAGGTCGACGTTGTATCACTCTCAACGATACTACTGGAGGGCACCCTTGCGAAGCTTGGGGGCTTGCACCGACGCAGGCTGTTGTTGGGAGGTCAACGTAACTTCCTCTGTTACCTTCGCTGATAGGACTGGGCTGTCATTATCCCAGACTATCTTCGGAAGTCCCCTTACTCCACTTTCTTGTATTTTGGTGTCCGGTCCTCATCACTCGGAGCAGAAATACTTGGAAGTTGTTTTGACTGGCTGATATCTTTTAGGGACTTTAGTGAGTGCTCTTTGATCCTTCTATATAGTTGGATTTAGGTATTTTTGTCTTGTCACATTGGGAATTTGTGTTCTGAGTGATTGGCTTACCACTCTGCCGATCGTGAAAGGATTTTGGTTGTTCTTTCAGAAGTTGTGGAGTTGCCTCCTCGAGGGTAAAGGTTTTGATTGCCTATCCATATTCCTTGAAAAGTTATTTCTACATTGCCATAAGGGAAGGGTTTGAGAATCAGTTAGATATGGCTAATATTCCTGTGGAAACCAACCAAGGTACCCTTCAAAAAGGGGATCCTTGTGCTTTTCCTTTCTTTAGAAACGTTGGTACTCCCTTGATGGCCACTTTCAATATTCCTGGGTTAAGAGTTGGGCTACCCATTTGGCTGTGGTCCACTCCGAATATTCCAAATGCTCTTGAAGCCTCTCAGTTGAATGGTTTATTTCAAGGGCATCACATGGGTGCTAATTTTTCATATTCTTTCAAAGAGAAATCTGGGGTTCCTTTTTCCCCTCCTTCTTGTAATAAGAAATATAAAAAGAGGAGAAAGAGGAAGTCAAAGAAGAAGAATAATTCTATCCCTGCATCTTCAACCTCTGCTAGTCATGTTGGAGATGGGCCTTCAGCCACTGCAAGTCATGCTGGGGGCACAAGTCTAGTCAATGCAAGTCATACTAGCACTTTATCTTCAACCTCTGCTAGTCATGTGGAAGATGAGTCTTCAACCTCTGCTAGTCATGTTGGAGATGGGCCTTCAGCTGCTGCAAGTCATGCTGGGGGCACAAGTCTAGTCACTGCAAGTCATACTAGCACTTCATCTTCAACCTCTACTAGTCATGTGGAAGATGAGTCTTCAACCTCTGCTCGTCATGTTGGAGATGGACCTTCAGCAGCTGCTATTCATGCTGGGGGCATAAGTCTAGTCATTGCAAGTAATATTAGCAAAGAGTCACCGACCTCTATAAGTCATGTTCGGGACTCTCCGCAAACCACTGCTAATCATGTTGGCGGAATGGAGGTTGATAAGAAACCTGGATGTAGAAATTTTAAACCTAAGTTCCCTTGTAAGATATGCAAGGGAGACCATCTTACTCATTTATGCCCTGGTATTCCAGAGGTCCAAAGGATATGGTCCGAGTCTCAAAGTTCTTCTACTCCTACATCTGATATGGTTTCTTGTCAATCCCATCAACCATTGGTTGATAATGTGGCTGAGCCAGTGCAATCGCTAGCCGATTACACTCCTCTTTTGGGGGTTGAAGCGCCTAACAAAAGAGTCTGCTTAATTTCTAGTACAGAGTCTTCTAGTATAAGGGGCATTCCGGTTTCTTCGAATGTTCCCCCTCCAAGTTCTAAGAGTGTTTCCTTTGATTGGGATAGTCTTGTTGAGCCTC
>APFE030633660.1:304249-333739 GCA_000404065.3 Pinus taeda | reverse complement strand
GTGTATGCAGGTCTTAAAGTGAAGGAGGAGCTCATCTGGATCAGCAAGGCTGGATTGCTACAACAAGCGTTGGATTTGAGGTGGGATCGAACAACACTTGGTTTCTCATAGAATAATGTATGTTTAGAGAAGGATTGCTCTTGTTTGTCTTGTTTGTCACTAGAGAGTCTTAGACTCCTAGGGAGGTTAGGTTTGTCCGCAAAAATAACTCTTTCCGCATGACAGGATTTATAAGCTGGAGCGGGTTGAGTTCAGGGGAAGCCAGAATCACGAGATGAGTGTGAGCCTGAACAAAATCCCTCATTTCTGAGCCAAATCTACTAGCGCCGGCGTTGAGGTGATTGCTGCTGCTTGGGATCAAGAAAATGTACTTTTCAAATCTGAGATTGCAGGGAGGCGTCCTGCTCATCAGACGCCTTTTGCCTTTGCACGCTTGAATGCCTGAGCTGTGCAAGGCGTTGAACATTTGATAATTATTCATGGGATAGGGTGAAAGCTGTCAACGACATTGCATCTTAGTGCACCCACCGACCTTCCACAAGCGTTATTTGCTCTCATGTCTGCCTGTTTGTTTAAGATTCGAAGAACATGGTAGAATTGTAGTTCTTCAAAGTTTTGAAGGGATATTTTGATGCGGTTTAGGATCTGTTGGAGATTACAATTGGGGGAGCTCTGATTTTGGACCATTAAACGGATTATTATTGCAGAATCCCCAAATATCATGGCTCTTTTAATTCCCATCTTGTTTAGTTGGAGTAATCCTTGATATAAGGCTAGAGCCTCGGCGTTGTTATTGGTTCTTTCCCCTAGACTCCATTCGTAACTGCAGATGTTGTCCCCTGTTTCATCCACAATTAATCCTCCCGCTCCTGCTTGGCCTGGGTTCGATTTTGAGGCTCCATAAAAAAAGAGAGCTTTGTATTTGCTGTTCTGAATCCAGCTCTCAAATTCCTGAGCTGTGAGTCTGATTTCCCAGTCTTGCATTTGAGTGTGCTGAGGTCTGTCTATCACTGAGTTCCACTTCTTTTGTTCTTGCCTTTCCAGAATGTAACTTATGACAGTCCTTTCCTCCACTGTGTAATCCTTTGCTTGGATTTTCCCTGTGTATTTAACTGTTATTGCCTCCTGAGCCAGAATGTGTGCTTTGTTGCATGTAATTCGAGCGTTGGGCTCTTTATCTTGGAAGATTTTTTTGTTCCTGGACAGCCATATTCTCCATAGCAAAGTGTGTGGGAATGAGTCCCATACTCGTTTCACAAGCCTGTTCCGCTTTTCTCTCCAAGGGCAGCTTTTCTTCCACGCATACATAGCCTCAGCTATGTTTTGCTAAGGTTGCCAAGCTATATTGCCTAGGGAAGACATTTTTGTCCAACATCTTCTGGCGGAGGGACAATCTATGAATAGGTGGAACATTGTTTCCTTAGCTGTGCAGCAATTGGGACATCTAGATGGGCCATTGATCCCTCTCTTGCTTAGGTTCTCTGCTGTAAGGACTCTGCCTTTCAATAGTAACCATAAGAAGAATTTAATTTTTGGTATGACCTCTGATTTCCAAATTATTTTCCAATGATTCCACAGGGGTGTCTGATAGATGCCATTGCAAATATGATGGTGGCCTGACTTTATGGTATAGGTTGATCCTGAGGGATCCCATCGGAGGCCATCAATTGCATCTTTTTTGACAGGAGCTCTGTTGTGAAGGTGGGCTTTGAATGCATCAAAGCTAGCTGCCAGGGATGTTGGAATTTCCGGAAAGGTCCAACTCGTCCAGGCATGAGAGTCTGGGTTCCAATTCGAGATTTGCCCAAGCCTATGAATACATTTACTGTTCAGATGGTGAATGATGGGGATAACTTCTTCAATGGTGTTTAAAGGTGGAAGTCCCATAATCTTGTCAGTGGCAAAATTGATGCTGTCCCCTCCTCCAGGGATTTTAGAAGTGTGTTGCTTGAGGATTTGAGCAGCTTTCTTGCATAGATGCCAGATTTTGGAGGAATCCCTATTGGGGATACTGTCCTCAAGGAGCCTTTGTCTAGAGTTGCTGAGATATTTTCTTTCCATTACTTGTTTCCACCATGCTGTTGGGCCCGTGATTAGCCTCCAAGCCATTTTGATCCCGAAAGCCAGATTGAGGATTTTTGGGCCTCTTATTCCAAGTCCCCCTCTATCCTGGGATTGAATTACATTCTTCCAGTTAACCAAGTTGAATCTATTCTTTTCTTTTTTCCCCCCTTGACACAGAAAGTCTCAGAGGGCGACTTCCAGTTTATGGTGAAAGATAGCAGGAGCTTGGTAGAGAGTGAATTTGTAGAGGGGGAGGGAAGAGATACCTGATTTAAGTAGAAAAAGTCTGCCCGCTGGATTAAGCCAATGTGTTCCCCATTGCTGGACTTTCCTTTTGACTTTGTCTATAATTTCATTCCATGTCTATGCTTTTAAGGGCCCCAAACTCACCGGCATCCCTAAGTAGGAAAAATGATCCCATTTCATTTTGTAGGTAACTCCAAATATGTTGGCGATACTGTGGGCTGTTTGGTTGGTGATGTTCCAACCGTACACACAACTTTTGAGGAAATTCACAGCCCCCCCTGAATAGTCCATGTATTGGTCAAGAAGACTCTTGAAGCGCCTTGCTATGGTGTTTGAGGCCCCTCCAATCAATAGAGTATCGTCAGCAAATTGAGAATGGTTGATGTTCTTTATTCCATTCCCATATTTAATTCCGGTTATGAGGCCGACTCTTCGGTTATGATCCAAGGCTCTGCTGAAAGACTCTGCCATAAGAATAAAGAGGTAAGGGGATAGAGGACAACCTTGTCTTAGTCCTCTAGAAGACTGGAAGGCTTCGCAGGGGCGACCATTAATCAAAGGGGATATCCAAGGACCAGAAATACAAGCAGCTATGGTATTGATAAATAAGGAATAAAAACCCATTTTGTTTAGGACAGCAAAGAAATAGGAGTGCCTTACCCGGTCAAAGACATTGGCCAAATCAAGTTTGAACACAAATCCTTTCTCTTGTCTTGATATACTGGAATGTATGGCTTCTTGGACCAAGAGAATGGAGTCGTGAATTTATCTGTTGGACAAGAATCCTCCTTGATTCTCAGAGATCAAAGACGAGAGGAGAGGCTTAAGTCTTGTAGCTATGATTTTCGTGAATATCTTGTAAGAGGAGTTGCATAGTGAAATTGGCCGAAATTTGGAGAAAGAGGAGGGTCGATTTTCTTTGGGGATGAGGGCGAGGAAGGTAGTGTTGGTAAAGCCTCCTATTTTTCCTTTCCTTTGTACCCCTCTTAGCATTTTTGCAAGGTCATTTTTTCTCAGCTGCCAATATTCCCTATAAAAGCTAATAGGGAACCCATCAGGCCCAGGCGATTTATCTGGCTGCAATGTCCAGATTGATTTTCTAATATCTTCCTCTTCAATTTCACGATTTAATGTATTATTTATTTCCTGAGTTATGCCTTTAGGAAGATATTGAAGCATATCTGAATAGTCTCCCTCCTCTGGGCTCTCAGTTAGAAGACTCCTAAAGTGGGAAGAGGCAGCCTTCTTGATATCTTCTTGATTATTATATTGGTTGCCTTCACTGTCATTAATAGTGCTGACGCTGTTCCTTGTTCTTCTGGCCGTAGCTTGCTTGTGGAAATATGCAGTATTTTTATCCCCTTCTCTCAGCCATAATTGCCGAGATTTAATCCTCCATTTAATCTCTTCTTCTCTGCTGATATGCATAAGTTGTCCCTGAAGATCCCATTCTTGAGTTTTGAGTTGTTGGGAGAGTCCTTGGCCTTCTATTTGAGTATGAACTTCTTCCAAGTCTTGCTTTATTTTTTGTTTTTTGTTTCTTCTGGCTCCTGATAACTAGTTTTGGCCCAATCTTTGAGTGCTCTTCTAATGTTCTTGATTTTTGTCTCCCAAATATAGTTGGGTTATCCCTCTACATGGTGTTTCCAGACTGTTTCTATGATTGCTCCAGCTGAAGGATTGTGTATCCATAGCGGATTGTACTTGAAGGGAATCGGCCCCAGATGGTGATGAGGTTCCATCGTGAGGAGGATGGGATAGTGATCAGATGCGGAAGAACTGAGAATATTAGAGTAACAAACAGCAAAGGAAGATAGAAGAGCGATATTTACCAAGAATCGATCCAGACGCTCCATAATATTGCCTGCTCCCAGTCTGCGGTTGCTCCATGTGTATTTTCGATTTTTAGGGATGATGTCCGCCATTTCGTTCTCCTGCATTAATTCCTCCAGCTGGCTTCTGAAGGGATCATGCATGAAATTTCCGCCTCTTTTTTCATTCACATGGAGAATTAGATTGAAGTCTCCCACCATTATGATGTTGGAAGTGTTTTCGTTGTCAATACTTTCCTTTAGTTCCTTCCAGCACAACGCCTTTTCCCTGTATTGGTTGGGAATGTAGAAATTATATATAATGAGATCTCGGTTCTCCTTCTTGCTGACCAATTTGGTCCTAATCCAATTTTGATTGATTGTGGTTGAATCACAGGTCCATTGCTGGCTGTTCCAAATGGTTACTATTCCTCTTGACACTCCTCTGGAGCTACTAACAGTACCTGAATATTGCCTTTGGGCATCAATGATATTTTGCATTTCTTGCTGATTTTGTTTGGTCTCTTGGACCAACAGAATTTCCGGTCTTTCACTGTAAAGAAGGTCTCTCAGGGCTGTTATTTTGGAGGGGTGCCCCAGACCCCTGCTATTCCAGGAGAGGACTTTCATCATGAGGCGTTCGGTCGGGGAGGTGCTCGCCTCTCGTGATCTTTCCCTGCTGTATCTTTGTCCTGATGTCCTGTTATGAAAGATTCCATTGGAGTTTGGAACCCAAGGGCTATGTCCTTCTGAGTACTTTCTTCTCGATGTTGTTTTGCTGATTTCCTTCCTGGGCCCGGTTTTTTATGGAAGTCACTTGAGGAGCCAATTTCTTTAGAGGAGCTTCTGGTGGTTCTGGAAGGAGGGGCCTCTATAGAGGGTTGAGAGGGGAGCAAGGGTATCAAAGGTGGTTCAAGAGGATCCGATGAGGGCGGATCTGGCAGAGAGTCTTCTGTGGCGAGAACCAGAAATGGATTGGAGGATGATGGTATGGGTGGATCTTGGGATAGGCCTAGAGGGATAGAGGATGGGGAGGGAGGGCGCTGAGAGGATGATCCAGGCATTTCATGGTTTGAGTCAGGTTTGGAAGGAGGGTTTGATTTTTTTTTGTTGACAGTCTCCCAATGCCCACCTTGATCTTCAGTTTCAAGATTAGTTACCTTAGTACACCTATTGGCGAAATGCCCATATTCATGAAATACCTTGCATTTGAAAGGGATCTGCTCATAATCCAGCTGTTGTATGTGACTCCAGTCATCCACCTTGAGCTTGATGGCTTCCGGCAATCCTTTTCCTAGATCCACTTCCACGCATATCCTTGCACAAGCCTGCATGTTGTCCTTAGGTTCACTTATGTCGATGTATTTCCCTACCGCATTCCCTATTGCTTTGACCGAGTCATCTCCCCAGCAATGCAGAGGCAGGTGAGGAAGGCGAACCTATACTGGGACCGCGTTGGGAATGTCCAACTTCGGATCAAAGTCAGGAGTCCATTTGTTAAGATAAAGGCCCCGGGAGTCCATGAAGTAGGGGCCATTTCTAAAGATGAGATCCTTGTCCGCTTTGGATTCGAAGTGGAAGGTATAGTAGCCTTTGCCACAGAATCGAATTGAGATTTTCCCTGGGATCTTATCAGACCAGTTCCGTTCCTCCCATCTTTGTACTATTCTCGGCGAGGGCCATAAGCCTGTGAATTGACCTATGAGTCCTTTTTCGGCTAGAGATAAGGTTGCCATTCGAGGGAGGGTTGGTGGCAGCTGAACTTCCTGAAGTATGTCCAGTTTCTTGACAAATTTCGATGTTGCAAGTTTAGGTCGAGGAGGGGGAAGCGACTTAACCAGATCTGAGAAGGCTTTCTCAGAGTCCCCCTGGGAAAGGTCTGGTTGGGCCATGGCAGCGGCCAAGGCCCAGATCGAGCAGGCCTCAAGGCCGAGGCCGAGGAACGCTGGCGGCTGCAGATCCTCGCGCTCTTAGGTCACGCGCTCCCGCTCACGCAGCTCCGCTCATAGAATTTTGCGCAAATACTCTGTTTTAGTCATGGTTTTGCAAAACCATTTCTGAGGCTCTGGGGACGCATTTGAAGAAACTGAGAGAGGTTGTTCTTAAACAAAAACTCATATACAAAAACGTATCTCATAATTAAGATTATTTATTAATAATATCAAGTTAATATTATTTGAAAGAGGGACACTTAAATCCCTCAAAAAGGGAAGCCAAGGTAAATAAAATCAAACTAGAGTCAAAGGTTAACTAGAAAAATAATACTAGTTATTTTATATTTTAGTCATATAATATATATATATAAACAAATAATTTTTTATAATAATAAAATAATAATAGGGGATCAAGATATAAATAAGAAGAAAATAAACCAAAAAGAAAATAAAGAGGAGAAAGTAGAAGAAAGGGATGATGAGTTATGATGAGAGAGCCGGAATCCAACTCTTACTCAATTTCCAATCATCATCTCTATTAAGATTACTGGCATGCCTTTCGATCTCAATCGCCTCCCTAAGCTTCATGTGGTGGAAGTGATCTACCTTAGCGATGACTTTGGATTCTTCAATGCAGACATGGTGCTTCGATTTTTCTGCATGTTCGGCTAAGGCTGATGAGCGGGAGCGATTGTGTCTAATGTCCGCTGCATGCTCATTGATTCTTTGTTTAATGGATTTACTTGTTTCTCCAATGTAGATTTGAATTGTTAAGTTTGTATATAATGAGTGTCTTGATGTTTTTTAGGGCTTTGAATCTATTTATATATATTCAAAAATGCATTTCAACCAACCAAAAATAGCTAGCTCAATTCAACCTTAACAATTTGTAAAAGCAATTTTTCTAAGTTATTTACTCAATTCTTGCGTAGGGATCATGGCCTATTGGTCCCACATAAGATTTTGAAAACCCAATTCATTTTGGAGATCATTGTGGTTTGTGATTTGTTTATCCCATTTTTTGATAATGGCATGGATTGAAAATCTAGAATTAAATTCCAACTTTGTACATGTATAATAATGAACTTCAACTATACAACCAAACATTTATCTATTGTATGAGAATATTCTCAATGAAGGAAGAATATCAAAGACCAAGTGCACTATGAACTATAGGACTTAGAAAAATATGAACTAGATAAATATACTTGTCCTTTAATAATTAAATAATATAGTTGTGTGCTTTATTATCCATATAAATATTTAAAAATGAAAAGAAGTAATCACAAAATCAAGCATAGTCTTATATACCCTAACTGTAATCATTGTAGCTGTACACAATAAAAATGAACATGGAACAAGAAACTACATAATTGATTAGCAAGATATGAATGTAATGGAACATAACTTTTTGAATAATCACTCGATATTGAAGTGGTTATGTGTGTGTGTTTATACTTTTATTCCATTTTGAAGCAAATAAACATAATTGCCTCAAAAAAATTCAATAAAATAACCTCACAAATAAAAATAAAAAGGATCTTTTTTTTTTTTCAATAAAATAATCTCATACATAAAAATAAAAAGGTGTAAATGTCATGCCATAAAATTGAACACAAATACTAGTGTTGCACAATGAATTAAGTCTAATAATCTTTAACTCTCAAGTTGTTTAACATTAAAACCAAAAAAATTGTATCTAATAGCATCACTCCACAACTAATCTTTCTTCATATCAAAAATCAATATCTTGTGGGACTACTTCACATCCTGCAAAGAAGCAGATAGTACCACATAGTCAATCAATCAAATTTATGCACCAACAATCTACCAAACAAGTATAATTAATCCTTGGACTCTTTATATTCTCCATATTTGATTAGCTCATGAGACATCTTCATACAAATCACAATCGTGTTTTATTTGTTCTCCTCTGTGATAGAGTCAGACTTCCAGATAATGTCCTTTAGCCCAGATGAAAGATTTTTGTAGAACTGCAGAAGGAAAAGGTGCATATCCAACTTGAGAAAAATATGAAAGGAATATTAAATAGATTCTACTGGAGGATCAAGCCATCCAAGGAAATGAATTTAAATATATAGTGAAAGGGAAAACCATATGCACCCTATAACAAAGAATTTAATGCTATATACTAGGGTATACACCATCTTATTTAAAACACCTTTAAATCAAATGGTATATATCACCATAGTATATAACATTAAATGCACTATTGGAGGGTGCACATTCTTTGCCTAGTGAAAGTACATTTTAAATTACTTATTCAGTCGGGGCATGTAAGAAATAAATGCATTGCACCTTGTGAAATTCCAATGTGTGACCTTTAGCTCTGCAGACCTTGACCATGAAAAGAGAAGGACCTACTTCAAATACCGACCGATTCTCAAGGGCCAAAACAAGGATTTTTGCAGTTATAGGATTCCTATATAATATGGAGTGTCCTTTAACGCAATGAACATAAATTTTATCCCCCATACTAATACCTCTATAGCTGCTAACAAGTGCCCCTTCTTTCTAGTCTTAGCACCTTACAACTTCATCTAGGAGCAAGTGGAGTAATAGGCATGAAAATTAAAAGCAAATACATTCCTTTTAAATGTAGCTAGACCTAAGACAAATCCAAGAGACCATGACAAAATTCTAGATGGACAGGTACATCTAAAACTGAGATAAATGAGAATGAAATGAAGAGTCCCATGTCCCAATTAGGCAACTTGAGATCTATGAGATTACTATCACCCTATAATTTTTCTTTTTTCACACTAAACCCAATAGGTTCAATAACTTCTTTAATTTTTTATATTATCTCTCTGGCATGGAGTTTGGATACAAACCTTGTCTCTCGCTTAACAAGTACCCAACAATGATACAACATTTCATCCATCACATCAATAAATTCCCTAAGTATTAATAAAAGGACAGTGGACAAAATTATAGAGGCATGCACAACTCAAAGTTCTAAATATATATCAACACTAGTCACACATTTCTTTTTCCACATATCTCAAACTTGCTATACCTATAAACAATATCAAAGAATAAGCCACCTAACTTTTATGCTCAGCACGTCATTCATATTTCCTAACAATGATTGAATCAGTCACAAAGAGTCTAGCATGGCACAGATGGAATGATGTATTTTACTGATTATCTTGAACACCAAACAAAAAGGAAATAATATAATTATCATATAATTGCGTGCAATCACCAAAAAATGTTTTGAAAGAATAATTCTTCAGAAGTTAATTATTGAAGATGAGGTTTCTATTGTAGAATTAGAAGTGAATCTGCATTTCAAGAAAAACAAGTTTTCTAAAACCTCATTATAACCTACAGTTTTCTATAACATAAACTATGTTTTTTAAACAAATTGTTGAGGTTGAGACATGGAGAAAAGTTCAATTGGCATTCATTAACATAGGATATGTCTCTTTCTTCTTCGTGATAAGATGATCCTGATTATAAAAGTAGAAAAAAGTAGTCAAAAGGTTGTTACTTGAATGCTCAGAAAATGAAAACAACATTTCACGTACAAAATCTTACTTCCAAGTCATTAAAAATAACATCCACATCATCCAAACTTATCTCTCTGTCTTCTTGGAACTTGGGCAACTTGTAACCCTTCTTATACCATCCATTCTCCAAAATTTCAGGTATTGTAATACGCTGCCAATGAAGGATATAAATGTGCATGTCAGTTTGTTCCAAAGCCCATTTCAAAAAGAAAGTGCAATCTCCTCACTCGAAAATCCATTAATGTTTAATCATTTCAAATTCTATTATTGTCAAGTATGAGATAGATTCAAATAACAGTGAAGGAAATCCATGGGGAATGTTGTTGAAAATAACAACAAGAAATGTTAAAAATAACATCAACAAAAATCCTAATTTAATTTGCCCTTGAATTAAATTAGGAATTAAATCAAAATTCTATTCTCATAGCAACTTGTAATAGTTAACTAAGTTAATTTGACTTAGTTGGCTCAGTAAATTCGAGTTGGAAATCTATCTAGAGCCATGTAGAGTGATTCCTAAATTTTAGGGGTTCAGGTTGAGTTCTTTTTGAGTTGTAATTATTTGATTCAGCTTAATTGAGTTAAATTCAGTTAAACTAGTTCAAACAGTTGGAGGAACTCGTAGGAGGTCTAGAAGTGGGGAGAAACTTCAGTGCAGCTTCAGTATTCCACCAGTTAACTGAAGATTCACTCATAAATAACTGATGCATGTCAGTTCAGAGGAAGACCTGATTGAGATTAGAGTTCAGGGATAGCATACTATTTGTTGTATAATTTTCCGATATTATAGATGGTGCATGCAATTAATAGAAGGCCTATGATGGATTGCGCAGTTGTGGTGGGGGATTTTCCTAATGAAATATGGGCTAATTCTCTCAGGAATTGTTTAAGGAAGTAGGGGCTTGGAAGGCTAGTAAATTGGCTAAGTGTTGGCCAGAGTAAGCCTAGGAAACAGAGAGTTAGATTCTACTAGTGTAGGAATTGTTCAGGATGAACAAGCATTGTATTTTCTTCTCGGATCTTCTAGTTAATGCAATATAGATAGTGAGGGTTTTTAGCAGTTGCTTTCCCCAGAGAAATATTGTGTTATGTGCAATTGATATTCTTCCTTTTCTGCTTATTGTTTTCATCAACCAATTTTGGTTTCCGCTGAGAAGAGTAGAGTGGATTCTTGTCTTGTGTTTTAGCATATCACATAAGTTGTTGAATCTATAAGTAAAAATCTACAAGGTATCAGAGCAGGATTTTTTTGGGCGATGAGTTTGCAGATCAAATATGAAATTTTTAGTGCAATTAAAAAAAAAAAACATAGCAGATCTAGATTCCTTTGCGAAAAATACCAAATTCGAAAAAAAATTGGTCGAATCAGAGTTCGAATGAGGGTGATATCGCCAATTTAAAATCAACTATTTTTTTAGAAAATTTTGTGATGACGAGATAGTTATAATGCGGATCTGAGTTTCCAGAGTGCCCAAATGACGTGATATTTAGCAAAGGGAAGGTTTTCCTTATACACATCGCCACGGGACAAATGAAATAGATTGGTGTGTGAGTCAAGACCCTGTATACTCTCGAGGTTGAAGATTCATGCAAAGCTTTGAGGAGCAAGGAAAAGGTTAGAGACTTGGTGGTTGAGAGGGAGCATGAATGACCTCTCAACATATAACCTCAGAAAGTTGTGGAGTAGCCACAATTAGATAAGAAGAGGGGAGACCAAGTGGAGGATTCCACTCAAGCAAAGACCTCCAATAGGGGGAATTTTGAACCAAGTGGGCAGAGGGAGCACATTTCACCATACCTCCAGTTGAGAAGTGGGGCGATGTGAAGTAATAGTCCCAAGAGTGCAGAAATTTGGGCAGGATCCATTGATATGTTTTGTCTCATGGATCATTACCTTGCTATGGGAGCCCAAAATACACAATAGCAGGATGGATTAATGCTGGTTGATGAAATCAGATGTTAGAGTGACAGAGGCAGAGATTAACAACAATCAGATTTTGGGGACCGCAGAGCAGAGTTGGCAGTAGTGCAGATGGAACAGTGCAGAGTTAGCAGTAGCGTAGATTTTTCAGTAGACAGTGCAGTAGCTAGTAGTAGTCAGAGACTCTAGTGATAGATGCATCATACTGATTCAATTTGGATGTTTTTCTGCTTCAGAAGTTGCAATAGCAACAACACTAGAGAGAAGTGTGGCATGCAGAACATTCCAAAGGTACCAGATCGAGATAGAGTTGAATTCCTTTCTTGTTGAGAGGGAGTGTTGAAAATAACAACAATAAATGTTAAAATAACATCAAGAAAAATCCTAATTTAATTTATCCTTTAATTAAATTAGGAATTAATTTGAAATTATATTCTTGTACCAACTTGTAATAGTTAACTAAGTTAATTTGACTTAGTTTGCTTAGTAAATTCGAGTTGGAAGTCTATCTAGAGTCTTGTAGAGTGATTCCTAAATTTTAGGGGTCCAGGTTGAGTTCTTTTGAGTTGTAATTATTTAATTTTATTAACTGAGTTAAATTCAGTTAAACTAGTTCAAATAGTTGGAGGAACTGGTAGGAGGTCTAGCTGTGGGGAGCAACTTCAATGCAGCTTCACTGCTCCACCAGTTAATTGAATATTCACTCATAAATGACTCATGCATGTCAGTCCATAGGAAGACCCAGTTGAGATTAGAGTGCAGGGACACTGTACTATCAATTGTATAATTTTCCGAGTTGTAAAAATGGTGCATGCAATTAGTAGAAGGCCTACAATGGATTGCGCAATTGTGGTGAGGGATTTTCCCAATTAAATATGCGCTAATTCTCTCAGGAATCGCACAAGTAAGTAGAGGTTTGGAAGGCTAGTAAATTGGCCAGGTGTTGGCCAGAGTTAGTCTAGGAAGCAGAGAGTTAGTTTGTACTAGTGCATGAATTGTTTAGGACGAACAAACATTGTATTTTCTTCTCAGATCTTCTAGTTAATGTAATATAGATAGTCGAGGTTTTTATTAGTTTCTTTTCCCAGAGAAATATTGTATTGTGTGTGATTGATATTCTTCCTTTTCTACTTATATTTTTCATCGATCAATTTTGGTTTCCACTGAGAAGAGTAGAGTAGACTCTTGTCTTGTGTTTTAGCATATCACATAAGTTGTTGAATCTACAGGAAAATCTACAAAAGCTAAACATATTTAGAACGTTATAGAATACAATTCAATACCAGTTCACTTACTGTACTTGGGTTTGGATCTAAAATTCTCGAAATCATTTTTTTTGCACTAGAAGAAAACCTTGGAGGGGTTCGATCTCTAAACCGTTCGGCTGACCAGGAAGAGGACGAGTTTGAGCAGGAGGATATGGAGGACAAGCTTGATGTGGATGAATATAATGAGTATCAAGATCGGGTAACCATTAATGGCCACGGTATAGTGCCAGGCCATATGATTGCTAATGTTGTCAGTAGTAGCTCAGATGATGATGAGGTGGATGATGAAGATGAATGCGAGAACATTGAGGTACAAGATTTGGATGATGATGGCGATGAAGAAAGAGATGAGGTTGTCACTAAATCTGACGATGATAATGTCAGTGCTGCATAAGGTGATGAAGATGCCGGTGGCATTGAACATGTAAGTAGTGCCCCTAGAGAACTTGATGTTCAAGACGACAATGATAATGCAGATGATGAGGATGACAATCTCGAGGATGTAGAAGAAGACGATGAAGGAGTTGAAAATGATGCCAAGAACGATGAGCTGCCAAGAAAAACACCACACGTTGGGAGTAATTAATGGTAAAAATTAGGTGGGACACGTGTTCAAGATTGTGTCGAGGATGATGAATCTGAACAATGTCGCCATTAAAAACCTCATTATAACACCTATCGACGTAATTATTATTAAAACAATAATTGTTATTAAAAACTATAATCATTATAATTTTTCTTTACTTTTAAAAATATAATATAATATAATGTCTTCCATGGAAGGTGCTCAGGAGGAGGCGTTCCCCCTCCCCCCACTTTAACATGATGTCAGCTCACACAAAAGTGGGTTGGGGCTCCCATTATACTTGGCACATTGCATGTTCTCTCGTCACTTCATCGATCATGGCACAAAGTTGGAATAGGGTTAAATGTCAATATTTCAAGTGACATATGGAGCTACAAGAGGACCCAACATGGAAATTTTATTAGATTGGGAGTGCTAGAGGAAGAAATTGACGGTATAGACCCTAAGCTTATCATTCTAGCCAGGGGTTCGACCAACATCTCCTTCTACTTGGACGGGGATACTGACTAGCCAATGCAGATGCTTGGAGACTTTTCCCAATAGCTATTATGACTCATTAGTTTTTTTCTTGCAATGTCAGTAATATATTTTGCCTTCTCTTATCGATGTATGTTAAGATCTGGCACATCCAACTTGTTTTCATAAGTTTCTATTTACAAGATGCTCTGTTAAACAAAGTCTTAACAACCTCAAGTCTCTGAACTTATGTTACTGGTCTAGTTTCCCTTCAAACAAACTCATCACAATTTATTTATTTATTTATGTAATTATCATTTGATGTAATGCAAAATGTCAAACTTCAAGAAAATAAATAAATAAATAAATAAACTAACAAAATAACAAAATTAATATAATAAAAATAAATGGCTAATATACTCCTCTACTACGAATAATAATAAAGGTATATTTTGATCTTCTTTTGATAATATAGATATAAAGCATATCATTATCTTTTACTTTAACGTTTCTTAATTTTATATGGCAAGAAAAATAATTCCAATATATAAATTATTATATATAATATATATAATATAAATTATATATATATATATATACTTATATAGTATGTGTATATATATAATATATATATATTAATAATAATATATATAATATGATGTGTTATATATATATCAATATATATATGTAAGGTAATATATATTAATATATATATAATATAAAGATGTGTATATATATATATATATATAATATATATATATATATTATATAATATATATATATATGTATGTGATATATTAAATCTATATAATATAACACATTACATATATATAGGTTATATATATATATATAATATACACATAATATATTATAATACTAATATGGAAAATTTATTGGATATTTTTATCTCATATATAGAGTAAGTAATTGGAAATAACAAAAATGTCTTAGATCAATTGGAGATGGAGCTCTACAAGACTGCTGAGGTTAACCATGGAGGCCTCGGGGGCCATAACCCCGAGGATTGACAGTTACTAATCTCGCACTATGCTGGCCTGATTCACTTTTCACCTCTCTTCCTTCCTGGTTTCACCATCAATGCCGCGGTTCTTTGCATTCGAGCCTCACCGTGAAGCACAATTGGTAACCTAGCATCATGTTTGTTGCCTCCATGACAATTGTTGCTCCACTGACCGTGACTTTGGGTTCCGATGGAGCTAAATGACGTAGACTACGAGGCGGACCCCAACCTCGACCAGGTTACCTAGGCACGCAACCGAAATAGGGATGGGCTTTGTCCCTTTCGCTTCCAATCTACGACCGCTAACAGCTACCTAGACCGTTCCGTTTTGTCCGAGCCCATCTGATAAACATCCCATGCCCTCCGTCCACATTGATGATTCACCTGGTCTAGATTGCCCCCTGCTCTCTCCAGCGACCTTAAACTTGCTGGGTACCTGTCTTCAACCCTCTCCTACATTCGATGCTCCCTTGGTACACCCTCCAAAGACCTTTGTGCCCTCTTGTGCACCCTCTTCCTCCCGCATTCCCTCGTCTGAACCCCCTCCCATCTCCATCCCTGCCTTCACCAATGCAAACCTAGCTCCCAGAAGTTCAAACCCTAATACCCCTATTCATTTTGGTTGCTTCAGTTCCCCTATCCCTAACCACAAATCTACCCCGTCCACTCCCCAAACTATCAACTAGGGTTGTAAGGGTTTACTTAAGGAGCATCTGATTGCCCGACGTACAAATAAACCCAAGAACGGAAGGTGTCTTAAAGCCGTGGACCGGGACATCAAATTAACCCTTGGCGAGGACATTCTGATGGGAGAAGTTGCAAACACGAAAAAAAAAGTTTTGGTAGGACGAGTAAGGGGCAAAAACTACTTAGTGGGAAGTCTTCGTCTCTGGACCTTGAAGATTTGTGGCTCCTTACTCAAGGAATTACCCATTATCAGAGTTTTGGCTCGTGGTTGGTTTGCCCTTCGCTTTCATAGGGAAGAATACACTGATTGGATTCTCTCTCGATTCTGGCACATTGAGCTTGCACCAGTACTGCTAAAAATATGGGACCCCTTATTTGATCCAGAGCGTGAACAATTGGGTGCAGGGCGATCTGGGTCCGATTACCAGGCCTTCCAATGCAGTTCTGGAACCTTATTGTGTTTAAGCGCATAGGAGATGCACTGGGGACATCTTTAGAACATGACTAGTCCTTCGAAAAATCTGGGATTATGACAATGGCGCAAATCCTAATTCATTTGGATACCAAGGAGGGGCTGGAGGAGAAGATAACCCTTCACTGGAGGCATTTCTCACGTCATCAAATCTGGATTACAACGGAGTGCCCTTTCAATGCCAAAGATGCCACAAGGTCGGTCATGTTTACAAGGATTGTCCATTGCTCTCTACTTTTACACAAGAGGCTGTAAGGGGTGTGAAACATCGACTGTCTGAAGACCCGAATGTGGATGAGAAACCCTCAGGTCAGGATCACTCA
This sequence comes from Pinus taeda, assembly GCA_000404065.3. Taxonomy (NCBI): domain Eukaryota; kingdom Viridiplantae; phylum Streptophyta; class Pinopsida; order Pinales; family Pinaceae; genus Pinus; species Pinus taeda. The sequence continues at coordinate 317,414 of APFE030633660.1, read as the reverse complement.
AAGGATGCGGATGGAGTCACTGCTCAACAAACCGGTACTGCAACGATACCACCTACATCCCCTCCACTGATTCGATCCCGGTCTGCGGTGGAAGCTACTCCTACATCAGGTAATGCTCCTACTTCTTGTTCCTCTGCTCATCTTTACAATCATTTACATTCATCTTTGCATATTCCTGTGTCTCACTTTGCATCCCTGTTGAGTCCACAATCCCCCATTACCTATGGTTTTTAGCCCCCCTCCCCCATATTCTCTACAACCCCTCTGTCCCTGCAAGCACTAAACCCTCTCCTTCAACCATCTCCCTCCCCCTTTGCATCGGGCTCGCACTCCTACAACCTTCGATCTCGTCCATTGAATAGTATCCCCCTGCCTGGACTCAACATCTCTTTACAACCTGCAGAGATTAAACCCACTAGAGGCAGACCTTCTAAGATTGCAAAAGCCATCAAATCTGCGATGGCAGATGTGGCGTAGGGCCAACAAAAAACCATTGAAAGGGCACTTAGAGCAACTGAACCCTTAGATTATGTTCCCAAATGATTTGGCTCTCTTTAAATTGCAGGGGTTTAGCTAACCCTAAGAAAAAGCTGGCTCTCAAGCGCCTCTTAAACCGCTCCCCTTGTGACATATTATTTATGTAGGAAACCCTAGGGCCCTCTGATTAGATCATTATGATCCTACATACTTTACTTCTTGGCTGGCACTTTCAAGGCCTGGATGCTGTGGGCAGATCTGGGGGTTTAGCCTTGGGTATCAATCCAAAATATATCAAGGTGATATCCTCTTGGGGAGGCCTGGGTTTCTTGGGCATGGACATTCTAGCTGCTGAATTAGGCAAACACATCCGAGTCATCAATATCTATGCCCCCAACCAAAATAGACTTTCCTTTTGGCAATCCCTACTGGATAACCCCTTGATTAATAGTTCCTCCATCATTGGGGGAGACCTAAATTTCTCCATTGGGAATGAGGAATCCTGAGGTCATCACTTATAGATTGATCCTCTCTTAGACCAGCTGAGCTCCCTCCTGGACCAATATGGGCTTATAGATGTCCCCATGAACAAGAAGATGCCCACTTGGCATAACATGCGTACTGGTGATGTTGCTCTTAGAAGAAATCTAGACAGATATCTTGTGCATGAAGAGCTCCTCCGAACCCTAGCCCTATACAGATAATGGGTTGGATCGGGGGGAATCTCGGACCATTCCCCCATTTTCTTGGAAGTGACTAGCCCTTTCAGGAAGCCTAGGTCCCCTTTAAAATTTAATTCATCATGTTTAAAAGACCCAGACTATGTCATAATGGTCTCGGACTTCTGGCAAGCCCAACCTCCCCTAAGAGATCAGAGAAAGGCCACAGATTTCTGTAGGAACCTGAATCAACTCAAGAGATTAACCATTGACTGGTCTAAAAGGAAAAAAGAGAGGGATGAACAATCACTTGTGGATATTGAAGAATAGTTGGCCTCCTTAACTGATGATAATGGGCTTGGCTACTTATCCAATGAAACAAAGCTCCGCCTTGTGGACTTGAAATCGCAACAATACAAGATCCTTCTGGAAAGGGAAGAATTATGGAGGTTGAGAAGCAGAGCAATTTGGTTGCAAGCAGGGGATGGCAATACAAAAATTTTCCACAATTTTGCCAATGAAAGGAAAGCCAACAGTACTATTTGGCAGATTCCCATGGATCAGGAGCAATTGGCTACCACACACACACAACTCGCCCAAATAGGAATCTCCCACTTCAAGCAGCTCTTCAAAGCCCCTTTAGCCCCCTCTCTACCTGAAATCATCAATCTTGCTGGCCACTTCCCTGGGTACTTGGAACCGGATGGAATTGATGACCTTATAAGACCCGTCTCCATGGGAGAACTTGAAAGCACTCTCAAATGGTTCAAGAAAGACAAAAGCCCAGAACCGGATCGATGGCTCGTGGAATTTTATATTGCCTTCTTGGACATTATTGGTCCAGATTTGCTTGGAGTGACTGAAGAAAGTCGGATACCTGGTCGTATATATGCTCCCCTAAACTCCACCTACATAGCCCTCATTCCAAAGACTGACTCCCCTCCTCCTTCCATGACTTCCGCCCTATTTCACTCTGCAATTGTCTCTACAAAATTATATCCAAGATCATAGCTAATCGCATTAAGCCTATACTCTCTGAACACATCTCTCAAGAAAAATTCACTTTCCTCCACAATAGACATATCCATGAAGCCATTGGCTCTGTCCAGGAAGCCCTCCACTCCATTAAATTGAGAAAGCTCAAAGGGATGACACTCAAATTGACCTATCCAAAGGCTTTGACAAAGTAAGTTGGTTATACCTAAGAATGATTCTCACTCACCTGGGTTTCCCTCTAGAGCTCATTAGATGGATAATGGGTTGTATAACATCTTATCCTTCGCAATTCTTATAAATGGGTCAGCCTCCCACCCCTTTCAGGCGAAAAGGGGAATCAGACAGGGATGCCCTTTATCCCCTCTACTGTTCCTCCTTGTCATGGAAGGCCTGAGTAAACTAATAGATTCGGAGAAGCGAGCTGGGAGACTCAGGGGACTGAATATTATTGATCATTTCCTATTGACCCATCTTCTTTTTATGGATGACATCCTCATCTTCCTCAATGGGAGCATACAAGATATTATTACACTAAAGGAGTCATTAAATCTCTTCAGTGTCGCTACAGGAATGGAAATTAATAGGGAAAAGTCCACTATATCCTTCTCTGAATGCTCCCAAAAAGAAATTCAACTTTCTCTACAAAATTTTCCCTTTCAAGTATCGGATCTACAAGACGAACTGAAGTATCTGGGCTTTAGGATCAAATTGGACAGATACAAAATAACAGATTGGAATTGGTTGATCACAAAAGTGGAGAAAAGAATAAATATCTGGTGTCATCGCTTCCTATCCAGGGCAGGAAGATTGATACTTATCGAAGCAGTAATAGAAGCTACCCATGTCTTTTGGATGTGCTTGGCTTGGATTCCCTTGGGAACTCTACGTAGGATCCAAAAAAATTACAGCCATTTCTTGTGGAAGGGAAAAAAGGTGGGAAGCTGTATGCTTGGGTCAAATGGAGTAGAATTGCGACCCCCAAAAAATGGGGAGGATGGGGTTTAAAGCATCTTCTGGCTTTTGCACAAGCACTAGCTGCAAAACAAGGCTGGTTACTCCTGAACCACAAGAGCCTCTGGTCGGAGGTGGTCTCCCATAAATACATTTTTCCCAGCTCCATAATTGATTGCATAAGACGATCTTCTTGGAACAGAAAAGGAATCTTAGTCATATGGAGGGCCATTCTAAACACCCTGCCCATTATCAAAAGAGGACTTATCTGGAAGATTGGGAATGGGGCATCAGTGAGCATAGGGATTGATCCTTGGACTGGTAGTGGGGATGTATATCAACTACCTCTAGATTTGATCACATTCCTCAACAATATCGGTGTCCTGTACATATCTCATCTTGGAGACCATCGAAACACAAACTTTCTTCTGCAAGCTTGGCACACTGGTGAGGAATGGAATATCCCGATCCATTGGGAAAGACAATGGAAAAGTTTTTTGCAAGCTCTATCAGAATCCCATGTTCGCCTCAATGAAGACGAGGATGAACTAATTTGGGGTCTTTCCAAAAAGGGTCATTACTCATCCAAGCAAGGGTATGACCTGATACAAGCAGAGTCTAAACCGGACAGACTGATGAGTTGGCGGAATCAATTATGGAAGCTAAAAGCTCCCCCACGCACACAATTATTAATGTGGAATATTATTGAGGATAAAACCCCCACAGGAGCTAACCTAAGGAAAAGGGCATTCACAGGACCTACTTAGTGTGTAGTCTGCCAGTAGGTGGAGGAATCAAACCAACACTTATTCCTCATATGTTCTACTTCCAAACATCTATGGACACAAGTATTGCATACTCTTAATATTAACCAAAGCTGGCATGGTGCGAATATCCCAAGTGCCTGGGACAATTGGTGGGGAGTTGCAACTGATCCAAAAATTAGAAATTTGTCGCTACTGGTCTCTTGGCATACATTGATGGGTCACAACAATATCATCTTCCGTGACCGACTCTTAAATTGGGCCCTGATTCCACTAAAAATCTGCTCGGGCTATGAGGAACCCTTAGCTGAGGAATATATCAACAGACCCATGAACATCACTCAGGAACAAATTGATAAAACACGGCCTTGGGCTTATTTTGATGGGGATGCATAAGTCCATGGATGTGGGAGAGGCATAATTTTTCATCTATCAGACACCCGCTTTTTTCACATATGCATGGGTCTGGGCGAGGGTACCAATAACTATGCAGAGTTGATCACCCTTCAACACTTGATACATTTTTCCATCCTTAAACAATGCAGACACATCCAAAATTTTGGGGATTCCAAAATTGTCATAAATTGGTTTAAGAACACAGCTACATGCCATGCATATACTCTAAGAACTATTATGGATGATATTGTTTTTCTTAAAACACATTTTGATCATATTTCATGCACTCACATCTACAGGGAGCGTAATGAAAGTGTAGACAAGATATAAAAAGAGGCAACACATCATCCTCAAGGAGAATGGCTGATCACAAAGCATTTACCAAAGAGAACCTACCAGTACTTCCACAGGCCGTACATAGACTAGGAACTTCGGTGGGTGGATAGCCCCTAAGATCAGCAACATATATTTTGTCTATTTAATATAGCTTTTATGACTTGTAATTAGTTCTTTTGGGCCACTAAACAGCGATCACCCACTGGTGATTTTTTGATTATGTAATTATTATAGATGTACATCACACCCAACTGGGTCTACATATTACATTTTTGGAACTATATCAGCTAACTAAGGTCACAGTATTTGCATATGCATATGGGCATCCACAACATGTAATTTTCAACAGATAATGGAAATAACGAATTTTTCTCCATGGGAAAGAAAAAAAATGTCTTATATTTTCATTTTTAGTATGAGGGAGATGTATAATTCATTTACTATTTAAAATTTTGCTCTAAAAAATATATATATTTGAATATTCATATTAGATAAAACAACATCATATAAGGTCATTGGGGTAGCTCACTTGGTGATCAAAGTGATATGAAGTTGTGGAAACTAAGAGATCCAAGGTTCAATCCCCTTATTGTAGCCTGGTTTACAAGGAGTCAATAACATGGTTGAATACCATGAAGTTATTTTATTTTAACATTTTATCATTATCTATTTTATTTTGACCTAGTAAAAATGTTTTAAGATTATTAATTTTAATTTTAATTTTATGTAATTTGATCAAGTCCAAATGTTTACAGGAGATTACAACATCTTTTTCATACTAGTTACAACATCTTGTCCATACTAGGTTGGAGAGCGCCTCTCAACGAATTGAAAAATAAATCAATGACCAAAAACATAACCATGAAATGTCTTTTATAAATTACCAATAAACTATTACTAAAACAATAATTATTATTAAAAACTATAATCATTATAAAATTTATTTACTTTTAAAAATAAAAATAAAAATATAATATAATGTCTTCCGAGGAGGGTGCCCAAGAGTAGGCGTTCCCCCTCCCCTTGCTTTAATATTACGTCGGCTCACACAAAGGTGGTTGAGGCTCTCGCTATACTTGGCACATGCATGTGCTCTCATCACTTCATCGATCATGGCACAAAATTGGCTTAAGGTTAAACATCATTTAAATATTGCAAACGGCATATGGAGGTACAAGAGGACTCAACATGGGAATTCTATTAGATTAGTAGTGCTAGAGGAAAAAAAAGTTAATGATATAAACCACAAACTTACCATTCTAGCTAGTGGATCAACCACAATCTCCTTCTACTTAGATGAGGGTAGTGATTAGGCAGCGCAAATGTTTGGAAATTTTTCCCAATAGCTATTATAACTCACTAGTTTTTTGTTTGCAACACTAATAGTCTCTTTTATCTTTTTTTATAGATGTATATCAAGATGCGGCACATCCAACTTGTTTTCATAAATTTATATTTACAAAATACTCAGTTAAACAATGTCTTAATAACCTTGACTTTAAACTTATGTTATTAATATGATTTCCCTACCAAAAACCTAAACACAATTTTTTTAATTTATAAAATTTTCATTTAACCTGATAATAATACAAAATACTTAACTTCAATATACATAAATTTTATAGAACATAAATTTTATATAATTATTAAAAATTTAAATAAAAAATTCATAAACATATATTTTATTATAATTATAAAAAATTAAATAAAAATATTCATAAAATATATTTTAATATTAAAAGTATATTTAAGCTTCTTTTGATAATATAAATATGAAACATATCGTTATCTTTTACTTTTACTTTAATGTTTCATTATTTTAATATTAAAATTATATATATTTGGATATTTTTTTTCCAAAGGAAAAAATGAAAATTTTTATTAAGATTATAAAAAGTTTACATTGCATATGCCAATGCATCACTGAACATTCTAAGATACTGTCATGTCTGGTTTACAAAATTTTCTGCCTTATGCTTGAAAACAGTTCCATTAAATTGCTGAAACTGTCTATGATTTGCACTGGACTAAGGTTCTTTTAAGCCGATAATCTTAAACAGAGTCTATGGACTGATCATGAGAAATATCATCAAAACCGGGTCTCCTCAGCATTGAGGAAAACAACCCGTCACCATTTCTGAGATTTTGTAGTAGGCCGCATTATCATAGCTATAGGAGTTTTGAGATTTTATATAAAGTACAAAAATTTTGTTGAGAGAAAGGAAACAAAAATTTCTGCCAGAGATATCAAAAAGGTTGATTATAAGGCGGCTGATCAGTCCTTCTGATTTGGCCTTGTTCATCTTCTACAATTTGCCAGCTGCCCAAATCTTGTTGAAGACGGTCTTTGGAAAGCTTTTCCGCTGTGTCATTTCTTTCCCAGAAAATGTGACATATAGAGAAACTGTTAAACAATGATTTTAGTCTTTGAACTTCTCCCAGTATTTGTTTTAAGACTTGATTGCTGCATGAACTTTGACCATTTACCCATCTGATCACATTTTGGGAATCCCCAAAGATTTAAATTGTGAGGGTGTGCCTTTGGATGAGCCAGCATAAAAGGAGTTTGAGGGCAAGCAGTTCTGCAAAGTTGTTGGAGCCTGTTCCTAGGCCCACAGAAGCTTTTAGAGAATGGGATGGATTTTCATGAATGACAAGGCCTGCTCCTGCTTTATTGTTTTGAGATGCACCGTTGAAGAAAGCCCAGGGGATTCCTTCTGCGATCTGCACTTCAGGGACATTTCTTTGGGAGGAGGTTTCCTTGGGTTCAGGTATGCTGGAAAAAATGGCAGTGCCCTGAATTGCGGTGATTGCTACAGGGGTATCCTTCTCCTGGAAGATGCTCCTATTCCTAGCTATCCAAATCCCCCGACTGATGATTAGGGGAAGGTTGCGTAGGTTCCCATTTGGATGTTCGAGCCACCACTTCTTCCAGGCTTCTTGGACATTGTTACCTTCCCATACGAGTTTTTTGTTCAAAATGTTTCCTGTCTCGCACCATATCTTTAGGGATTCTGGGCACATAAGAAAAAGGTGGTTTATGGATTCTACTTCTGCTTTGCATAAAGTGCATCTCCCAGGCCCGTGCATGAATCTGGGCTGCAGGATGTCCCAAGTTGGGATTTTGCTCTTTAAAATGCACCAGAAAAGAATTTTTGACTTTGGAGGGCTCTTAAGTTTCCAGAGCTGTTTCGACCACCACTCTGGATCTCCCCATCCTTCCCTTGACATAAGGAAGTTATAACCATTCTTTGGAGCGTATTCCCCTGAGTCTGCATGTGCCTAAATTAGCTCATGTTGTCTGTCGCTTAGCCTTACATTGGATCTGGAGAGTTCCTGAGTGAAGACATTCCATTCGTTCCGCCATCTTTGCTCTAGTTCCAAGTCTTCTCCGTTCTTCCAAGCTTGTCCCCAGATGGATGAGAAGCCTGGTTTCTCCACTTGGCTGAGGAGGAGGAGATCTTTTTCTTCCAGTTGCTGAACCAGGTAAAGGGAGAGGGCATAGTTTTCATTACAGCCAACCTAGGGATCCTTCCTGATCTTTACCTTTTCACCATTCCCGATCTTCCAAGCTAATCCTTGCTCAATCACCTTAAAGGACTCCAAAGTGGCTTTCCAAATTGCAGAAACATTCTTTTGGGAGTTGACTGGGTTCCTAATCCAATCTTCCAGAGGAGTTGGATCTATATATTTTCTTTTAACTGTTCTTGTCCAGAGGTTTTCCATATTGATAAGTCGCCACCCTGATTTGGCTGCCAATGAAAGTCTGAAGTCTGGCAGGATTTTTATCCCCCAACCGCCCCAGTCCTTTGATCTCGCCACTTTATCCCATGCAACCCAAGGGAGAACCAAGTTTTCTTTAGATCCTGCCCACAGAAATCTGCTGCAGATTCTCCTAATTTTCTCCAGAACTCCTTTTGGGACCCATGTTAGAGCTGCCCAGTAAACTGGGATGGCTAGTAGCACAGATTTTATTAAGGTCAGTCTCCCTGCTCTGGAGAGCCATTTGAAACTCCAGTGACTGATTCTTGCTTCAATCTTAGCGATTAGCCAAGACCAATCCTCCTTCCTATAATCATTTGGCTTCAACCAAAAACCCAGGTACTTAAAAGGGGAGCCCATGTTGCACATTTCATATGGAAAAAAAGAACTGAACTGCTCCTTTTCTTGTCTGTTTAAACCTTCCTCTATGATTTGAGATTTCTTGGGGTTGATCTGCATTCTGGTAGCTTTCAGAAAGAGATCAAAGATATTTTTTTAACTCCTTGAGTTCATTTGAGGAGCCATTAGTAAAAACCAGGATATCATCTACAAAGAGAAGGTGAGATATGAACAAATTTACTGCTGCCTCTATACCTTTAATCTTACCTTCCCTTTTGCTTTTTTGAATCAACTGGCTTAGACCTTCAGCCACTAGAAGGAATAACAAGGGGGACAAAGGGCATCCTTGCCTCAGCCCTCTCTGTCCTTTGACGAAAGTGGTAGCAGCTCCATTGATGAGAATAGCATAGCTGACATCTGTGATACACCCCATGATCCATCTGATGAAGTCCACTTTGAAGCCAAGGTGCGTTAGGAGCAGGCGGATATATGTCCAGTTTATCGTGTCGTAGGCCTTTGAGATGTCAATTTTGATCACCGCTCCCTTCTTGTTTTTCACCTTAACACTATGAAGGACCTCTTGAGCCACACCAATTGCTTCATGAATTTGTCTTCCATTCAAGAACCCAAATTGTTCAGGTGAGATATGCCTTGATAAGATTGGTTTGATCCTGAGAGCTATTACTTTTGCGATTATTTTATAGATATTGTTGCATAAGGAGATAGGTCTGAAGTCCTCGAAAGATTCCGGGGCTTCGTTTTTTGGAATGAGGGCTATGAAGGTTGCATTGAAAGGACTGTAGATTTCTCCCTTCGATCTTGACTCCTCTACAACTTCTGTGATTTCTTCTCCTATCTGCTCAAAAAAGTGTAAGAATAGCTCTACTGACCAACCATCCGGACTGGGACTTTTCTCTTTTTCCATAGACTTTATTACACTTTCCACCTCCTCCTTCGTGACATGATCCAATAGTTGGTCCGCTTCTTCCTCCTCCACATATCTGTGGAAACATTGCGCTGTTTGGATGACTTCTGCAATGGTGATCTCTTCGGGGTCTTTGAATAAGGATTGGAAATGATTCACCCCATGGGAAGAAATATCTTCAAAGGTCTTGGCCTCCCTTCCTTCTTCAATTTTTCGGCTCCAAATAGTATTGGCACTCTTCCTCCCTTTAGCATAGTTATGAAAAAAGCTTGTGTTATCATCCCCTGCTTTGAGCCAGATTTCTCCGCTCTTGAGTCTCCATTGTTCCTCCTTTGCCAGCAGAATTTGATTCTTGTGCTTCTCCAGGGCTACAATTTTCTCCTTAGATTCTTGAGTCGCATAGCTATCCGCCTCTATGCTTTCAAGCTTTTGGAGTTCCTCGTTTATCCTGGTTAAGTCCTCATTCTGTTTTAATTTTCTGTTCTTTGCCCATGAAATTGTTGCCTTTTTCAATCTTTTGAGATTTTCCATAAATAAGAATCCTTTATTCTCTTGTGTTCCTCTGACAGGGGGAATCCATATTTCTTTAAACAGATTGTTGTAGGATTCATCTAAGAGCCAGGAGGCATTGAATTTGAAAGGGGCAGGAGGTTTTGGGGGAAATTTGGAGAGCTCAATGTATATCGGAAAGTGGTCCGAGGGCCCCCCTTCTTCTACCCATTGTCTGAATAAAGGAATCGCAGCAGCCAAAGCCTCATTGATTAAGAAGCGATCAAGTCTCTTCGCCACCCTCGCTTCTTCTACTCTTCTGTTCCACCAAGTTGGTTTCAGCTTGATGAGATTTGCTTCTATTAGATTGTTTGAGGCTAAGAGGTTCATAAAGAAATAGGATTGCGGATCCTCTCTTCCATTTGGGCCCCAGGTCTCCGTTCTTCCTAAAGAGAAATTTAAGTCTCCTCCCATCACCACGAAATTATTCTTCACAAGCGAGTTCTCCATCAATCCATTCCAGAAGGGAATCCTTCCTTGACATGGCCCGTATATATTAATGATAGTTAAAGGAAATTCAAAATCTGAAGATTGACACTCAATCCCCAACACCTGCTTCATTCCCCATTGATTTCGAATCTTAATTTTGCCTTCTCTGATTCCTACAGCCAAACCTCCTGAGTGGCCGTCAGAATCCATCCTGGAAGAAGTGCTTTGAGCATTGATTCAATGTCCTCCCCTTTCCCCAGAGTCTCCTGAAGAAGGAGCACATCCACCTTTGAATTCATAACTATCTCCCTAAGAGCCAGTTTTTTGGGTTTACTGGCTAAACCCCTACAGTTCCAAGAGGTTATGATCATTTTAAAACAGGAGCAGGGCTTTGCACTGCTCTAAGTGCCCGAGTGATAAATTGCTGCTTCCCATCTGCCACATCGAAAATAGCCTGGACTTTGGCCGCAGAGAGTCTAGATTTCCTACCCGTTTTTTTCCCGGGCTGGCTCAGGGATGAGGAGGTATCTATGCCCCCAACAGAAGACATAGAACTGGGTTTGGTTACCAGAGAGCGGAGGTTATAGGGGCATTGAGATTGCTGGGCCTGGGAGGATGAATCAAGGCAGCACCCATCACGATTCAAATCCAGAGAAGGAATAGCAGCCGATAAGATTTCAATACAGTTTTCCAATTTGCCATCATCCGAGCTTACATTTTTAATAGTTAATTTAGAAGGGGAAGAATTTTTGAACGGATCAATAGCTAAACGTTCATCCAAGCATTCGTCTTTATTTTCAATAAGAGAAGAATGATTTGGATTCAATATCATACCCTTTGGATCCTCGACTGCGCTTGGAGCTGTGTTCGGTGGGGCCTCGTCCTCGGTCTTCTTTGCTTCCCCTGGGCCCGTTTCGTCTTTTGGCGATTCCTTCGGAGGTGCCTAAAGGTCAGCTTCCTGAACTTGGCTCCCCTGCTGCAGGTCTATGTCCATTAATTCCTCTTCCTGAGCTACAGAAAACTCCTTATTATTTTGAGACTGAGGACGCCTATAGATCTTTTCCGTCCTCTCCCTCGTTCGCTGGAACCTCCTCCACCGTCTTCCCAAGGGACATTCCTTAGCCAGATGCCCATATTCGTGGCATCGATGGCAGCGAAACGACAAGTACTCATAATCCAGGATTTGTTCAAATACATAGTCCTTATATTGAAGATTGATCTTCTCTGCCAAACCTCCGCTAAGATTAAGGCTTACCAGAATCCGAGCCATTGCCCTGTTGTTTGTTTCCTGAAAAGACATATCAGTCTCCAAATAAGTACCCAGTCTATTTTCGATCGCCTTAAACACTGATTCAACCCAGAGGAACGATGGCAAGCCTGGCGCTCTTACCCATACCGGGAAAACATCAACTTTTTCATGAGCTGCATCGAACATGGGGCTCCATTTTTTGAACAGCACCGGAATGTGCCCAAGTGACTAATTCCTCTTCAATACCCATTCTGCTGCCTCTTTGGTTTCAAAACGGATCGAGAACCATCCTTTTGCTAGAGTCAGAACCCCAAAATCTCTGATAAGGTCCGTTTGCCAATTCTGCTTCCCCCAAGCTTGGATGTATTCAGATGAAAATTTCTTTCCTCTTGCTCTACCGACCAGGGTACTTTCAGCTACCTCCAACACTTCTTCAATTTGGACGTCCATCCCCAACACCAGGTTCCCTTCTACCCCTTGGGATTTAATCAGTCTTTGTTTTTTCCTATGCCCTTCTGAGGGTTTTGTTCCTCTGGATATGTCTCCCAGGGCTTCATTCTCCTGCTGCCCTCTAAGTGCGCTAGGGCCAGAGATCTGGATGAGAGGACTATCCACCAAGCAGTTCTTCTTCGAAGAATTTGGATGAAGATTTAGAGATTCAAACAGAGACTGATTGGTTACCTGAGACCCCTGATTTGTTCGCCTATCTTCCCCCCTTGGTTCCTGGGGTTCTACGGGACCCTGATCCGGCCCTCCAATCTCTTTTGTGCTATTTCTGCTTGTTGCAATTGAAACCCTTGTGACGGGTACAGGTCTTCCCTCGTCTCCTGCCGGCATATGCCCTAACTTTGCTCCGAGGTTAACAATATCTTCCAATCTGCCGGAAAGAATCGGTCCTGCAAACCCTAGCTTCCCTTTGCTTCCGAAGAGTGGGTTGATCAGGCTTGTCTGAGGGTCTCTCTGGCTCGATCTTTGAAGCAGATGTTGAAGCTTTCCTCCCTGATGCACAGATGTCGTTTCTTGCAGATCCTTGGCCATAATGGAGAGTATATGGATCGATCTTTCTGGCTCCGAATAGAACGGAGGAGAGGCTAGGGCTTCCGCCGTTCCAAAATAATGTTCAACGTTCTGAGCTGTTGGGTCTTTCCCCCAGACAGAGAGAATATCCTCCATAGTTGGGTCTAGGTCTATTCCTTCATCCGGATTAACCATGGTTACTTGCTGGGTGTCGATCGGTGTCGGCTTGTCGAGGGCTGAGAAGTCACTGTCCGAAAATTCCTGTTCCTATTTGGATATATATAAGTAAAATGTTTCATTATTTTTAAATTATAAA
>APFE030633660.1:258719-303809 GCA_000404065.3 Pinus taeda | reverse complement strand
AAAGAATATGTTTCAAATAATTATTTAAGTATTAAAATTTTAAGAAAAAGTGCATATTCTTTTCCTAAATTTTGATTTATAATTAAGCCAAGAAGCTTATTCTATAACCTAGTATGAAGGCGATATAATATATTCATCTCTAAAATAAAAAAAAAATATTCTCAAAATAAAAAAAAAATAATCCGTAATGCTAAACAATAAAAAATTACATATTATTTTTTGTACTATACATAAAATTGCACATTAAAAAATTGATCCTTGCCTCTACCATGATTACAATCTGTAATTAAATAATTTTCCACCTGATTTTAATAAAAAAATCATAATTTTATACTATTAAATTTATTATTAAAACTATACATAACACTTAATTTTAAAATACCCGTAATAAGATATAAAATTATTAAACCTTGTATATAGATTTGTGTACCATAATATAATTAAAAAATGTATTTTTTATTTTGGAATGCATGAAAAGGGTTAAAACAATCTTTCGTAAAGCTTATGCTTCATGCATCAAAAAACTATTGATTGGATGTCACTTTTTTTAAGTCTATGCATACCTCTGTTCTCTCTATTTGGACTTGCGTATCTCAAAAACCTCACCGTGTCAAATGAGGTGAGGTGTGAATGGCTCGATTATCTATGTGGTCTGGTCAACAATGCACTTTCCCTTTGCTTTTTAATGTTTTGTGGAGAGGACAACCTTGGGCTTAGCGAAATGTTTATTTATTTAATCTCTAAGTTGTAATAGTGAATGTGATTAAATATGTGAAGCATAATTGAAAACAAATGGTCTTTCTTTACTTGAGGGAAGTGTTTAGTGAAGTATAGGAATTTTCTAAAATTTGTTTTTTGTTTTTGTTTTTGTTTTTGTATGTTTTTTAGTGTTTGGATCATATTTTTAATGGTGGAAATGGATTGGGCATCACGGCACCACAAATTTTGAAGTTTGAGAGTTGTAATCTGAATTTACAAAAATTTTGTCGGAATATTAATGATTTTCAGGGCAAAAGAACAGTCTAGTTAAACTATGACTTTCTTGAACAACAATGTTGTAATTGATGAGTTGTACAATTAGGTACTAAATAGTCTTGTTATGTAATTGCTAGTGATATCTAGTTTTTGTGCTCGTGTATTATCTTAGCCCTACTAAAAATTTTGATGGAAATTTTTACATTTTGTTAAGGTAGATATTGAATTTCGGGGTGTTTTAGGTGGTAACGTTGCCCCACCACCATCACTAGGGCTACAAAGGTCGAGGCTCTATGTTACCACTTGTTATTATTAAATGGCGTTGTGCACCATAACGTCAAACATTATTGTTTAACGCATAGATCATTTCAAGGTTCTATAAATTATAATTCTCTTCAACTTTAAATTCAATTTGATTAATCATGAATTATATACACTAAATATTATATGATAGCAATAATTTGAGATTGGATGCATACTTTTTTAACATAACTTTGTTGAAGTAGCTATTAAAATTACATGATTTTACTCGGTTTTCTTTTTCACATTAAAGCTTCGAACATGAGCGAATAATTTTCTAGATTAAGATAAAGAGTAATTTATTTATTTTTTATTATAAAAACAAAACTTGCAAAATTTATTTTTCAAAAATTAAATTATTATCTATTTGTAAAACAGATACTGACAGTATCACTAAGATAAATGAGTCATCAACAAAATCTTATCTTAGATCTGAAACTATTAACTACCCATTTTTACAATTTAAACCAAACCACATCTAAAAAATCCATCTAAAATTAACATTTCAAAAGTTAAAATTTACTTTATATCATAAGAAAAGAATAATAGTACAATTAATTTTTTTTGTTTCAATATAAACTTTATTATATTTGATTAATTATTTTATAATGAGAGAAATATAAAATAAAATAAAATTTATACAAAATTGTAAAATATAACATACGTTTCTTATTATGTCAAGTGATGGTATTGCTTTTTGCAGCATAGTTATAGATTTTGTTTCTTAGTCGATCGTCGACAAGTTCTTTATAGTGGCAAGAACCATCAATAAATTAATGCAACAATTGATTTATTTATTCTTATAAATAGTCAACCTTTCTCTGTCTCAGTTCTAAGTTAGGTACGTGTGGTTATGTCGACGTTGTTTCACTTGGACAATATCACATGGGCATTCGGTTTATACGGATGAGATCGCCTGAGGCCATCCAACGATGTGAATGGAGTTAGGATGACATATGGTTAGGGTAGTCTACCCTTTTTATTTCATTTATCAATTTTGCTTTCGCCGCTAGTCTCATATTTGCTCTGGTTCTTTACAATTATCATTACAAATTTCTTAATCATAGATAAGGGCTCAAACAATTCCCATAGTGGGTTTACCGGGTAATTTACACAAGGTTTAATGGGTAATTTAAGAACCCAATGTTACCCTTGTTCTGGGGACAAGCCAGTTCCACAATAGTATTATTTGCCTATAATGGCTAAACTAGCTAAGGCATAAATGGCAATTAAAACATTCTTCTGCGGTGGAGCTCAGAGCTTTGCCAAGTAATGGTATGATTTTTAGTTCACATAACTACTTGTCGAACACAATTTATTTATTTTCAGTAGATCTCATAGTTTACTAATACCATTCTCTTGTGTGTTTTTTTCATTTGGTTTCCGGACACAGGGCCATGCTAGCTAAGCGAGTTAGAGACTACTCCTTGCGTGGTCTTGCAAGTAAGTTGTTTTTCCTTCTACTTTGATTATCACCAAGAGCTCTGTCAGTGCTAGGGTTAGTCTGTAAATATTATTTAAAGTTTTAATTTCGTTAACTTGGGTACATTCTAGAGCCTTGTTCTTAGCGGAAGACCGGCTTATTTTGCAGGTTGATTTTAGAAGTGTAAAGTAGTTCTTTTGATGCTTGGAGAAGCCCCATGATATTTAAATGTTATAGGGCTTTTGGTGTGCAAATATCTACCATTTTTTAATAATATTATCCTTAGAAGGCTTCTTGGGTTTGCAATCATATTCTAATTTTTGAGTTGTGATCCTCAACACCGTCAGGAGAAGAGTGCATTATAAGGAATTGAAAGGAAACATGTTGGAACATTTGGTTCAACGAAATACAATGAGTTAAACAAACCCCTTCTCAACCATAAAATATCTAGTGACTTCTACAAGCACCTAGATGTAAGTGGAATATCATATTGATAACTCTCTCACAAAGAAATAAGGGTTTTGGTTTTGAATTATATGTCCAAATAATATCATTTTTTGTATTGCCCTAATAAATATCTATTTGTTTTCCATAAGCATATTGACTAATCTCAGGAATTTTATGAAGAAAATCCATGCTTTTACCCAAAAAGAAAAACACAGTGTAATGTGACGTAATATAACCATGTGAAAATGGGGTATAATCAATAAAAATGTAGGATCATAATTAGAAAATTTACAATTAACCGTGTTACACCTATGGAAAAAGTTTAGAGGTATTGTAGTTATAAGTCTCCTAGTCCAATTACTTACATAGAGATAAAACTAAAATAAATGCAGCCTAAACATTGAGCTTAAATTGCTTGATTTATTTCTGCATAATAAGAAACTCTTAGATAGAAATTATTGACTTTTTGAGCCCTTTTTTTTGCTCCTGCATGATTTTGCTAGGCCATGTCGAGCCTTCTATGATCTTGCAGCAGTCATCTACGGCCTCTGTCCATGGCCCCTCCAGAGTCTGATCCGGGAGGGGTTCCTTCCTCTGCTGCACCCTCGTTGGCTGCTCCTCCCTCCGATGAAGCTTCTCTAGCTTTCACAAATCTTATCTCTTCCATTGATGCTCCTTGTGAGCGACCTAGTGTCTCTAAATTCGTTAAAAATCTTGATGACATTCTTGAAATAGTTCTTCCTCCTGCTCTACCTCGTAGAGATGCTCTCTCTCTCAAAAAAGGGCCTAGTGGGGCAATTAATTGGCCTTTGGTCCTCTCCAAAAACAATGCAAAAATGGATTGAGAGAAACTGGTCTCACTCAACCCAAGAGAAAATTTCTATTCGAACTTGTGGAAGAGGTTTCTTTACCTCTCGCTTTTTTTCCCCTGGAAAAAATCATAATTTTCATTAAAAGAACAAAATTACATGTTGTATATGCAGGTTGCATATGCTGTAGAAGAAGTAGAGTGTTTATAAACACTTACACAAAGTCCAGAAAAAGCAAAAACAAGTGCCTTGATCCACGCAGGGAGGCACATTTCTAGTTCAACAAAAATTTGAATCAAAATTTCTCTTGTCAAAGAGTACTTGTCAGTTATGTGTCAGATAATTTAAAGCAAGTATGAATATTTATAGATGATAGCTTATAATAAAAAAACATGTTCTGGGCTTCCCATGAGCCCTTTAGACTAGTGCATCTATATACGGCCGGTGCTAATATTGGTAATGGTTCTCGTCCCTTTGTTCCTGGATCAGCCAGATGCCGGGAGGCCTGTCCACAACTTCTTTGGATAAGATATTGGCAACTGAATTTCATTCCTTGTAGATGTGAGAGCATACAAAGGAGTCAAAAAGAGTGATGAGTCGGAGTGCCTCGTCCAGAGTCTGTCTCAGGGAAAAAACTGAACAAACTGATCTTTTGTTTAGCCAATCACAGATTACTTTTGAATCACCAAATAATTGAAGAGCTCTACAGTGTTTTTCCAGTGCAAATTGGATGAGAAATTTGGTTGAGGATAGTTCTGCAAAATTATTTGTGCCTTTTCCCAGCCCCATTTGCAGTTTAAAGAAATAGGAGTTTGATAAGAACAATAAGGCCCCTCCTCCGCAGCCCTACTCTTGAGTAGAGCCATCAAAATAAGCCTAGGGAAGCAGGTGGTTAATGTATTCAGGGATGATGGATCTGGGCTGGTGGATGACATCCTCTTCGGGGATGATGTTAAAGTCATGCATGATACAAGCAGATATGGATGGCCAGTGGGGTGAGATGTTCTGGAAAATGATGTTGTTGCGGGCTATCCAGAGAGCTCAACATATTAGAAGGGGAAGATTCCTGTTTTTAGGTGGGGCTGCACTAGCCCACCAGTTTACCCATGCCTCATAAAGTGACCCTCCCTGCCATTTACAAGGGGTGGATAAGGATAAAGAGGATAGGCTCTAGAGGTCTTTTGCAACCTGGAAATTTAGGAAGAGGTGATCCACAGATTCATTATTGCATTTACACAGGAAACACCAAAAGGGTCCATGATGTACTTGGTTAACGAGGTTGTCCCTTGTTGGATTTTGCTTTTAAGGATTGTACACATAAGGAGATGGGATCTGGGGGGGACTTAAGCTTCCATAAAAGGTGCCACCAAGCCTCGAGAGCTTGGGGCCTATATTTGTCTACTAGCACCAAACAACCCTCCTTAGGAGAGTATTTCCCAAACTTTGCATAAGCCCATATTAATTCGTCTACTCCTTCTCGGATTCCGACTTGAGCTTCAGTCAAAGCCAATGTATAACTATTCTAGGCCTATTCCCATTGCAGAGGAATGAGCAAGCTTCAGGCTCCAGGCTTGTTCAAATATCAAAGTATGTTCTGGGCCTGCAATCTAGCTTATATGTGTGATATCCACTTCCCTGAGGCAAACTTTTATCTCAGGAGGCAGTTTGTGGGAATTTCTACACCCTATCCAGGGATCCTCCCCGATCCTCACAGCGTTACCATCTTGTATTCTCTAGATGAGGTCTGATCTGATGACCTCCATAGATTTTAGCACTGCCTTCCAGATTACTGATATCCCTGTTGCGATTCTTATAGGTTGTCTTTAGCTAGTCCAACACATTGAGAGGAGAAATATATTTGGAGTTGGCCACCTTTGTCCACACGTTATTTGAGGTGATGATCTGCCAGCCTAGCTTTGCTGCTAGTGCTGAGGAGAAATCCTCCAGCTTCTTAATTCCCTAGCCTCCCCATTTTTTTGGGGTGGATAGAGCTTCCCATTTGACCCATGCAAAAATTCTGCCTGATTGATTGCCTTTCCATAGGAACCTGCTACATAGGGCTTGTATCATGACAAGAATTCCTCTTAGAATCCAAGACAGGGCTATCCAGTATATCAGAGTAGCCTCTAGTACTTATTTTATTAGTGTTAATCTGCCAACCCTGGATAAGTACTTGAGATACCAGATATTCAGCCTTTTTTCCAGTTTTGCTATAAGCCAGACCCAGTCTGCTATTTTGTAGCCCAGGGGTTTGAGCTTGTACCCCAGGTATCGAAGCCCCTCCTCCATTCTTAGAAGGGTGAAGTTGAACCGAAGGAGGGCATAATGAGTCTCGTGGGGTGAGAAACCGGGTCCTATTAATGTGGACTTGTTGCAGTTTACTATCATCCTAGTAGCTGTCTAAAATAGGGAGAAAGAGTTCTTCAGGGCTGTGAGGTCCCCTATTCCTCCATTATGAAAGATCAAAATGTCATCCACAAATAACAAGTGATTCATAATGCATCCATCAATGATTTTGATTCCTTGGAGTCTGCCTCTAGAGTGATCTTCTTTGATGAGCCTGCTCAGACCTTCCATGATAAGAAAAAAAGCAGTGGGGATAAAGGGAATCCCTGTCTAAGACCTCTCTCTGAGTGAAAGAAGGGGGAAGCTGCTCCATTTATCAACACACTGAAAGGTATGTTAGAGATACAACACATTATCCATTTGATGAAAACAAAGGAAAACCCTAAGTGAGTTAAGAGCATTCTTAAATAGAGCCAGGTTACTCTGTCAAAGGCTTTTGAGAGATCCACCCTAAGGATCATTCCTTTCAATTTCTTAGTCTGAAGGGTATGCAGGACCTCCTGTTCTGTTCCAACCACCTCAAGTATTTGCCTATCTTGGAGGAGGGCAAACTGCTCTAGAGAGATATGGGAGGATAGTATAGGCCGCAGGCAATTGGCTATAATCTTAGCTATGATTTTGTAGATGCAATTACACAGTGAAATGGACTGAAAATCATTGAAAGAGGCAGGGTTGGTTGATTTGGGGATGAGGGCAATGAAAGTGGCATTGAAGGCTTCCAACATCTTTCCCTCACTCCTAGAGGCCTCAACTACCTTGAGAAGATTAGGGCCTATAGTTTCAAAGAAGGTAAGATAAAACTCCACTGTCCACCCATCCGGACCTGGATTCTTATCTCTCTTGAAGCACTTGAGAGTGGCCTCTAGTTCACTCAATGAGACCTCCTTTGCCAAATCTAATGCCTCCTCATGATCCACAAATTAGGGGAATAGTTGGGCTACTCGATTGATTTCCGCTAGGGAGACATTGGTGGGAGCTCCGTAAATCTACTTAAAGTATGAAGTAGCCATAGCTGAAAGCTTAGGAAAAGTGTTTAAGGGGATCCCATTCTCCTTATTGAGCTGCCATATGTATTTACTGCTTTCCTCCCATTAGCAAATTTGTGATAGAATTTTGTGTTATCATCACCTTCAAGTAGCCATATTTCCCTACTTCGCAGTCTCCATGTCTCTTCTCTATCGTTTAAGATTTTGCCTCGTGAGGCATATAGAGATTGCAGCTTGTCCTTTTGATCGGGAGAGGAGAAGACCCCCCCCTTATCATTCTCATAAACAACAATCTTTTATTCTGTCTGCCATAGGGTTCTATCATCCATCACTCTCTTATTATGTGCCCAGGATTTTGAGAGTTTTTTCAATTCTTTTAGATTAGCCACAAAGCCCTTTGAAATATTCCCTCTAGCAGCGAGGGGGTGGGCCTGCTAGAAGGTCTTAACCATGTGAATATAGGATGCCTTTTTTAGAAAAGAAGAGTTGAATTTGAAAGGACCTTTAGGCTTTTCTATCCTTCCTCTGATTTTGAAGTAGATGGGTAGATGGTCTGATAGTCCTCCTAAGCCAACCCATTGCCTAAGGTTGAGCCCTGAGCTGAGAAGGCCTTCCTTAAGAAGGAAGAAATCTATTCTTCTGGAAAGGGTAGCTGCCCCAACTCTGTTATTCCTCCAGGTGGGCTGTAGCTTTGCTAAGGGAATGTCCACCATACTGTGCGCTTCCAAAATGTACTCAAAGAAGTCTGAGTGAAGGTCAGACTGGGCATGGTGGCCCCAGGATTCCGAGTGACCTAATGAAAAATTAAGGTCCCCTCCCAGGATTAGGGGTTCCTTCCGGAGAAGCTCAGAGCTCAAGAGTTTTTCCCAAAACTCTATCCTATGGTGACAAGGGGCATACACATTAATGAGCTTGAGCTCGGTGCTCAATTCTGTTAAAAAAAGATCAGCCCCCAGGTGCCCGGTGCCTCCCCATGCCTCCAAATCTCTCGGTTGTGTCTAGGGCCTGAAAAGACCAGCTCAGGAGCATCGAAACGAGCAAACCAGAGATAGCTTCAACACTACCTAGGGTTTCTTGCAGTAAAATAATATCAAAAGGGTTTGTCGTGATCAATCTTCGAAAAGCTAGTTTCTTATCGGGCCTAGCTAGCCCTCTACAGTTGAAAGAGAGAATATTCATAAGGAGGGATCAACTGGGGCGATCTCTGCTCTAAGGGCCCTGTGGATAGTAACTTTCCTTCCTAAAGCTACATCCTCCCCAACTTGTAGTTTAGCTTTAGATAGAGAAGATGGTCGACCTCGAGGGAGCTTTAGAGGAAAGGAGTTGAGTCAAGACCAATGCCTATCAGGTATGGGACAAGGATCCTTGACTTGGAGCGAGTTGGGTAACAAGGGGGGGGAGTCCGGGTTCCAGAGCAGGGGAAAGGAGAGGGGAGGGTTCTGGAATGGATGGAGGGATGAGGAATACAGAGGGGAGGTGTTGAGCCCTAAACTTGCATCTCTCCTACACACTTTCCTAGACTTTTTCCATTCACCTGGACCTCCTAAGCTATCAAAATCATTGCGTATTGATTCTAAAAGAGATTGAAATGGTTTTCTAACTATGTTTTTGTGTTTGCTGTTTGAACTAGATTTTTGCTCATTAGCTGTTGAATCCTGTCACTTTCCGCAGTTGATTTTGTTAAACTCTAGGTTGCAGGTGTCATCAGGCAAAGCAAGCCACATGGGCAAGTTGGAAATGACCTGGACATAGATCAGGTCCTATTGGTTCAGCCGGATTCATCAGGGAAAGCCATGGTCAACGGTGGTCAAACAGAGGAGTCCTACGGCAACAGGACTCCGTTTTCAAACACGTGAAGGATTTTCGTCGTCGTTCCTAGATCCCTGGGGACATACCGACAGTTGTAGACTACTCCACAAAACGAATCCAACATCCACCTTTGGTAGATTTAATAATCTCGGCAACCATTATGCTAAATCCATGGACACTGTCTTTTACGTGTCCTCTGTTAACGTAGTTTCACAGGAAAACAGTTATGAGTTTCTTGTTATAAATAACGTGTTTCCAAATGCATACAATTAGTCTTTGTTAATGTAATTTTGGTGTTAAAAGTTTGTTGTGCCGAGACACTAGTCCCACTGTGATAACGTTGTTTTGAAATATAAAAGAAGACTCTGTTTCTACATGATTGCGTGAGCATAATTCTTGATTGATAGCCTGTTGACTGAGGCTGTGTAGAGGGCCCCTGCACGCTGAGGTTTTGTTCTTTTATTGCTGTACAGTTTTATGTAATGTTTCTTTAATTCCATTGCATATATTCCATAGTTATTCACTTGTGTATATTTCTTTTGCTATGATATTAACACTTCACTCTTGTTCATGATTTTACAAGCTTTGTATATTACTGTTAACGCTGATCATTGTGTGTGTGAATGTTTTAGGATAGAAGTAGGCCGGGGAACTTTTACACATTTCGTTTTGCAAAACTAGTGACATGGAATCAGTCTTTCTGCTAACTTGATTTTCTTAGTTTTTTTAATTCCAGTTCTGTTTTGTTGATTTCAGTTTTGTTCACTTGCTTTGTTAGATAGTTTAAAAATCAACTTACTCATATCATTGACGGTGTCTCCGAAAGCCATAGCTTAGACTACCTGGCGAGGTATCGAATTATGAATGATGTGATTTGGTTTTAGCTTTACTTTTCTGCAAATTAGATATCAAATTGCTCATATCATTGACGGTGTCTCCGAAAGCCATAGCCTATACTACTTGGCGAGGTATCAAGCTATGAATGATGTGATTTGGTTTTAGCTTTACTTTTTCTGCAAATTAGATATCAGATTGCTCATATCATTGACGATGTCTCCGAAAGCCATAGCTTAGACTACCTGGCGTGGTATCGAACTATGAATGACGTGATTTTATTTTAGTTTTACTTTTATGCAATTAGATATCAACTTACTCATATCATTGACGGTGTCTCCGAAAGCCATATCTTATACTACCTGGCGAGGTATTGAAATATGAATGACGTGAATTGGTTTTACTTTTATTAGATTGCAATTTTCGATTCGGTTGAGTGCAGTAGTTTAATTCATTTTTCTGTATTTAGACAGCAACATAGATGATGGTTTCGTGATCAGTAGTTCATTGTTTGTTTTAAATAGCAGCACATTTTCATTCTTGTTCAAGTATTACTTTCATCACTAGTATGTTCTAAGATCTTCTGAAGTGTTAAGTTCTAGAAACCATTATAGAGGACATAATTGCCTAAAAATATATATCCGTACTTGCCTTCTAGAGACCTAGGAATAGGGTTTCCATTCATATTAGGAGACAAACAAAGATAAAAACCCCCAAAGACAAAATAAAAATAAAAAACGACAAAAGTAAGAAATAGGTTATCTTGCACATATATTGCGCCACACTTCATCAGCTTACGAATCCCGGATTGATAATTAATGTAGCAATTTATGACACACTAAATTGACCAAACAGGAAGGATGAAGGGAGAGGATAGGTCGCAGGGGTAGGGGACTGAGACGGACCCGCATTAATCCTAACTTGAGCAGATGCAATAAAAGAGGAACTATATGAAGGAGAGCAATTTTGAGAGGAAGAGGGGATCGAAGAGCTCTTACTCAGAATATCCGAAGCCCCGACAACCACCCTTACCCTGGTGAGAAGAGGAGAGGGAGGTCGATACTGTGGTTTTGCGTGCTTCTTCAAGGCCTCTTTGGAAAGAGATCCTTGGACTACTTCAGAGTGAGCATGAGCCTCTGCCTCTTCTGGTGGACGGGGTTGCTCCTTTGCTGGATGGTTCCTCGCTAGCATTTCCTTGCCTGTCTCCCCTGCCTTGGCCTTAGAGATAAGAGGGAAATCTTAAAAATGATGGCCAAACTTATGGCACCTTCTACAGTGGAAGGGCACCCCTTCATAATCCAATATCTGTGATCTTGAAATATTTCTCCATTGAAGAGTAATGTGCTCTTGAAGACCCTCCCTGGTGTCAAAATGCACCAAAATTCTTGCATATGCCATCATGCCAATGGAAAAAAAGGCTTTGTCATGGTCTAAGTAAGTGTCTAAGGTATTGCCAATGCGACGAAATACATCCTCGGACCAGAACTTAAGTGAAAGACCTGGTAATCTCACCCAAAGAGGGCCTGCTCCCAGATGTCCACTCTCTGGATCAAAGAGTGGATTCCACCTTCGTAACAGGACAGGAGCTTGTTCAATGTGCCACACAGATGAGAGGACCCAGTTAGTGTGCTCAGCTCGAGCAAATCGGAGTGCAAACCAACCCTTAACAAAGGTTTGAACAAAAGGGAGGTTAGCTAGATGATGGCCCCAGACTTCAGCCGCCCATTGCTTCAGCCTGATCGCTGTGTAATTTCTTCCCCGGACTCTGCCAACCAGAACGCTATCTACAGTTTCCATGGAGTCCCCCAACTGGATGTCCTCTCCCAAACAAAGGATTGATTCTTTTAATTTTGTTCTAACGCACCTCTGCTTCTTATTAGGACGGTGTCTTATCTCAAAATGGGCTTGAGGGGAACCTCTCGAAGGCTGGGCAAAGGGAGGGTTAGGGTTTGCGAGCTTCGAGGAATACCCCACTAGGAAAACTCTGGAAATCGGCGGAATCAAAGTAAAGCTACCTAAAAGGGGGCCGAGGTAAATATGCCCGCAGGGGTCCCTGTTGAAAGACCTTGGTGAGCTGATGGGAGGATACTTGAGTTAGCAGAAAGCAGGTAAGAAGCACAACCTGAGGATGAGTCAGCCAGAGTGGTTCCTTCAAAGCTGAAAACTAGGGTTTGGGCTGGCAGTGGCTCGGGAACAGATGAAAAAGGCGGCCAGGAGGAGGAGAGCACTGGGTGGGTAGCTATCGAGATCAAAGGGCCAGAAAAAGAGGGCAACATTTCTAATTCGTCTGATAGCTCGTTGGAAAATCGATGCAGGATTGATGGGGTTGAACGAGGAGTTATCTAGATGGGGGTGCCCTCCAAAGGATCCTTCGAATAATCTACTAAGTCCTCCATAACTGATTCGAAAAACTCGCGCCAGCTACTATCTCGAAAGAAGCTATGCCCCTTACCTCTCGCTTTGAATCCAAAGAAGATAGATATCTAATATTCAGGAACGGTCCTTATTTCATGGACACAAGGGGAATATATCTAAACCGATGGACTCCAGATTTTGATCCATAACTTGATGTCCAAAACGTTCTTCTTGTATGGGTTCGTCTCCCTCATCTTCCCCTTCATTACTAGGGAGATGACTCCGTAAAAACAATCGAAAATGTTGTAGGGAAATACATAGACTAAAGTGAACCAAAGGAAAATATGCATGCATGTGCAAGGATTTGTGTGGATGTTTATTTGGGTAAAGGAATTCCAGAAACAATGAAAATCAAGGTAGGCAATTGGACACACATTCAACAACTGGTTTACGAGGAGATTCCCTTCAAATTCAAGGTATGTCATGAATATGGTCATTTTGCAAATAGATGTACAAAAGAAGAAGTAACAAATCAACCTGAATCCAAAGAACCTAAGTGGGAAAAAAGTTGGTTTAAATCCTTCCATCCCTTCTATCCCTTCTTCCCCTTGCTCCTCAGCCCCTCTCTCTAAGGGACCTCCTCCCCCCTCTTCCTCCCCCTTCTTCCCCTATGATTCTAACCCTTTTTCCTTGCTTGGTCCCTCACTAGATCCTCCCTTGAACCTCCCTCTAGTCGAGTTGAACCTCATTCCTTTCCCTCCCCCTCGCTCCCTCCCCTCTCCCCCATCCTCCCCCCTTCCTTCCTCCCTCACCCTCCCTTTGAGCCCTCCCCCTCCTCCTTTCGATAGGATCCTCACTCGAAATCAATCCAAAGATTCTTTAGCCTCCTCTAACTTCCAGAAAATATCATGCTAGAAGACCAACAAAGAATTAAGGGATGAAGCTGCTATAAAGGAAATGGAAATGGGAACTCAACAACCTATGTATTCGTATATAGAAAAAAAATATAGGGAACAAGGAAAGACAACAAAAATTAACTCAAGGGAAAGGTCCCTCATTCTCAATCCAAACTAAGTAATGAATATGACCTCCTCGAACTGCAGAGGCCTTGGTCGTCCTTCGAAAATTAATGCAGTCAAAGATCTTTTAAATCCCGAAAGGCCAGATATATTATTAATGCAGGATACCAAAAATTTAGAGCAAGAAATGAATCAAGTAATATAAAAAACAAAACATTACAAAGGATCAACAATAAAATCAATTGGATCATCAGGCATAATATGCACAATATGGAACCACACTGTATGGGAGTTAGAGGCACAACTCAAAGAGCTTCATTGGATAAAGGTTGAGTTAAAAAATAAAATCATAGACATCCAAGTCTGCCTTTACAATATATACGTCCTTACTCATTATAGAAACAAGGAACATTATTGGCATTCCTTGTCCGAAAACTTAAATAATGATAAGGACAAACATTTCATAATTGGAGGTGATTTAAATTTGATTTTGAGCACCGATGAAAAAAAAGGAGGATGCTTCCAATCATAATCTTTTGGAAGCATCCTTGAAAATATCATTGAGAATCACAGTTTAATTTATATTCCTTGAAAAATGGGAAATACACATGGAGCAACAAGAGGCTCGAACTTGGAAATATTAAATAGAGATTAGATAGAATTCTGATCCAAGATGGCTTAATAACCAAATATAATGAAGTTTAGTCCAAGGTAATTCCCTCAACAACATCCGATCACAAACTCGTAATAGTCAAGATTGGCGAGAGGGAAAATCTGGGACCAATCCCATTTTGTTATAATCCTCTCTAGAGTAATGATGAAGAAGCCAGATAGTTAATTATCACAACTTGGAAGAAATCAATAAAGGGATCACCAAGTTTCATATTGGAGTCCAAGCTAAAAAGTGCCCGAAAAAATTTAAAAGCATGGGCCAAAAATTGCGACAAAGAGCCTCAACAAAAGAAATCTAATCTTCAGCAAGAGATTGAGAAAGTGCAGAAAAAACTAGAAGAGGGTGAAGAAACAAAAGAAAATCAGCTAAAAGAAAAAGAGTTGCATTGGGAAATTTATAAAAATAATAGACAAGAGGAGGAGACTTGGAGGCTTAAATCCACAAATTTGTGGATCGAAGTTGGGGATCAAAATACTACCTTCTTTCATAATACCACCAAGATGAGGAAAATCGATAACCAAATTAACTCCATAAAAGGAGAAGGGGAAAATGAAATTAAAGGACATGAGGAATTAAAAATAGAAGCCTACAATCACTTCAAGAACTTGTTAATAGATGAAACTGCAAACTCAAACTATGAAAACTTTATTGGACACATCCCTAAAAGGATTTATGATAAGACAAATTCAGAAATTTGAAAAGAAGTGGAAGAAGAAGAGATTCGTGCAACAATTTGGAATCTTTACCCAGACAAATATTCGAGACCTGATGGCTTCTCCATCGCCTTCTATTGTTCTTTTTGGCAACTCATAAAAAAATATCTTTTAAAGATGATTAGATGGTTTTTCATGAAAAAGAATTTGGGAGGTTTCACCAATTCCACTTTCTTGGCCCTTATTCCAAAGGAGCCAAAGCCTTCCTCTTTTCATCGATTCTGATCAATATCCTTATGCAATTCCTCTTACAAAATTATTTTGAAGATTCTAGCCAACTGAATTAAGCCTCTTTTTCCAAGCCTAATATCAGAAAACCAAGGGAGATTTGTCCCCAATAGGTAGATCATTGACAACATTTTGATAGTTCAAGAATCAAGTCGTTCTAGCCTATCCAAAAAAGAACACAGATTCATCCTAAAGCTTGACATGGCCAATGCCTTTGATAGAGTAAACCTTTCCTTCCTCGAGGCAAGTCTCCGAAAATTTGGATTCTCCATTGATTTTATAAATATTATAAAAGCATGCATTGTTTGCCCTTAGATCGCCCCTCTCATAAATGGTAGACCAAGTTTTTTTTCAAATTTCTCGAGGGCTAAGACAGGGTTGTCCGCTATCTCCCTTTCTCTACATCCTAATGGTTGATTCCCTGAGTAGGAATTTAGGCTTCTGCAGACAAAATGGCACCATTACTGGACCCCCCCTTTCAGCAAATGTGTCAATAGCATAAATCATTGACTACTTTCGAATGACACATTATTTTTAGGGGTGCATCTTGTATTGTGGCGAGAAGGTTGAAAAAAATATTGGACAACTTCCTGGAGGTCTCAGGACACTTACTAACGAATCTAAAGAGAAGAATTTATGGATGGAACGCTACCTTGAGATTTCTTCAAAGAATATCTCAAATCCTATGTGTCCCACTTCAAACAAATTGGAACTATTTCATGCATCTGGGGCTGCCTATTACAAAAGAAACTAGAAAGTCAAAGATCTGGATCAACCCCACTGAGAAAATGAAAAGAAAATCCATTAATGGGGAATTCTTTGGCTCAATCTTACAAGGAGGGTTACATTAACAAAATTTGTTCTCTTTGCTCTTCCTCTCTACCAATTTGCCTCAATCCTCGCCCCAGTAGGAGTGCACACACAAATCAAGCTCATAATTAGAAATTTTCTCTAGCAAAGAGGAAAGACTGAATAAAAAAAATCTAATCTCGTTAATTGGAATTAAGTGACTTCATCCTTTGAGAAAGGGGGTCTTTCTATTTGCCTCGCTGAACTATTGAATATGGACCTTGGAGCGAAGATCATTTGGAGATTCATCACACGAGATTCAAGCTAGTGGAAACAAGTTCTAGAGGCCAAATACTTAAACTCCTCTGGGTTAAATTTTCTCTCTGACAAAATTCCCATTAGACCATGCTCTCAAATATGGAAATTAGTCAAAAAAGTTTTCCCTCTTATTAAAGAGAACACATCAAGAATCCCTCGAGGTGGCAAGGGTATAAACTATTGGGATGACAACATCATGGGAAATCCTCCTATATCTAATCACAATGGAATGCATAATCTTAAAATTTGGATGACAAAAAAGGGAAGGTGCACATTGGAAAAAATATAAAAATGGAACCAGCATGATATCTCTTGTGAGGATTGGTTGTCTCCTGATCTTCCTCAATATCTATTGTTGCAATGGGACATTCTGATCTCCCACCTCAAAGGAGCTGCCCCTATCAGGTTTGGCATTCAAGATTCCTTTAAATGGATACCCTCAGATGTGATTATATAGTAAAATCAAGGTACCTAAAGCTTCAAGATCTTCAGGATCATTTGGATTGGCCCCTATGGAAAGCAGTCTGGAATATGGAAATCCTTCCAAAAAAAATCATTTGGACCTCGTTGAAAGGGAAAATACTAACACCAGAAAACCTCAAGAAGAAGGGCATTCATGGACCATCTCAGTGCTCAATGTGCAATGAAGAAGAAGAAAACATTCAACATATATTCATTGGATGCAAATTTTCCAAAGAGTGTTGGAATCTCTTAGTCCGGCCGATTGAAACATCTATCAACTTAAATGTCTCCATCTCGGAGTTATATACAAAGTGGAAGGATAAGTACCCATATTCTTTAAAAAAATAAGAATACCATAAAGAGATTTTGGAATAGCCTCCCTTCATTTTTATGCTGACAAATCTGACTTGCGATAAATAAGCAAATTTTTCAAAATCTCAAGATAGATGTTCGCAAAGAACTTTCCAAAACTTTGGGATTAGCCAATGATTTTCTGATTGCAAAAGGAGTCAAAACAATGGATAATAGTCCACTCCAACAAGAGGAAAAAATATGGATGAGCTTCATGGCCAACAAGACACACACCCCAAAAAGTTCAGTTAGAACTGAAACAATAAGAAACTAGAAAATTCAATTAAAAGAAACTAGAAAATTCAATTAAAAGAAACATAATTTTTAATCTTGTTAAATACAATAAGGGGGCCATGTTTATTCTTTGATGGAGCATAAAATTCAAATCCAGGAAGAGCAGGAGAAGGTGGTTTAATTATTGATCAAAGGAATAAAAATACGACCACTTTCGAATGGGGTTTGGGCACTGAAACAAATAACAAAGCGGAGGCATATGGTTTCCTTTTGGGAACACAAATTCTAAAAAGGAAAAACTACACGAATCTAGTAATTTTTGGAGACTCCTCGATTCTTATCCAATAGATGATTAAGGATGGTAAGACAAAATATGCAAATTTAGCCCAAATCATTTCTAGAATCCAAATTCATTTTAAAGGACTTGGGTAAGGTTGAATTTTATTGCATTCTGAGAGAAAATATTAAAGAAGCATACAATATAGCAAACAAGGCTGTGGCTCATTCCCCTGGAGAAACAAAAGGCGATAATGATTTCCATTATCAACCTGTTCCATAAATTCATCCCTCCCTCCTTATCCTAGTAGTCTCACCTCAGGTATGGGATTGACTTTCATGAATCTCCACTCCCTATCCCTTCAGTCAGATTCAAAATCTCTAGAAAATCCCCAACGTACTCTTTGCTCCGCCCCAAGTCAATGTTATGGATCGCTTTCTCCCATTTTCCTTGTGCTTCATTCCTTGTAGCTCCTCGATTCTCCATTATCTCCCTCCCTCCTCCCTTTTTATCTCATATATCTCCCCTTAGTGCTTCCCATCCCCCTTTCGAAAATCTTTGCCTTCTGCGTTGCATCGTGCCCCACTGCTACGCTTGTCTACCCCTCCTCTAGTTCTGGTTTGGGATTCGAATTCAGACGTTTACATGCTCCTTTCTACGTCCTGTAAACCTGAAGCTCTTCAGGGTATTTCTTTGTGCAACCCCGTGTTTCCTTCTGCACAACCAACCCTGCCCTAAGTTCTCTGCTTCCTTTTTTGTAGACTGTTGTTACTCTGTGAGGACCCTTTGTATTTTCAAGGCACAAATGGATCCTTTGGAACGTACCTCGAAGAACAAATCATGTATTCATTGCAAAGCATATAAAGTGGTTATAGATCAACTCAAAGAGACTCTAAAGCAGATTCGAACCCAGACATGAGTGGAAAACTCTTTTCTTGTGAAGCGTTTCATAGAACAACAAATGAAAATAGAGAGCCTGAACAACCAGTGTGCCCATCTGGAAAACACAGTTGCTTTCCTGGGAGACATCGTCACCAACAAAAAGGGAGAAAATTCAAATATGTTGGACCACAACAACAGAAATAAAGAGAAAGAGGATACCACAATGAATCAACAATAAATGGATTATGCTTTAGTATGCTTCAGAACAGTTTTGCATCAGATCAGTTTTCCTCAGAAACAATTTTTATCAAATCAATGTCTAAGTTACATATTTGATAATGAAATGTATATGTAAGTTGTTATTACAATAGTTTGTTAAATTTTACAAGTTAGAATTAGGCAGGGAGCTCATAGTATATGAAAATAAGATAGTAGTTGGAAATGATGGAGCTAGTTTCTCGCTCTTTTCCTCTCCCTGGATTTCTCCAAAATTTTTGTAATGGGAGGCTTGCTCCCTCCTTTTTGGAATCAATACCAATATTTGACTTTGTCAAAAAAAAATAAGAACCTATGAAAATCTCTTACCTATGAAAGTCTTTTAAGAAGGGTTCAAAACTGGTTGTTGTTTTTGTGGAATGTTTTTTGATGCTTTTCGCTAGAAAATTGCAAGATGAAAAAAGGAGAAGGCCAAGGGAAATGAAAAAACTGTCAAGATCAAGTGCAACAAAGCTCAAAATAAGCACGGAATGTGTTAGATTTTCTATACCATAAGATGCGTAAAAACCTGTAAAGATCAAGCGTAAAGTAGCTCAAAATAAGTGCTTGATCTCTAGAATTTTGAGAATAATCTACTTGGCCTTTAATCTATGATATATGAAGAGGTGGTCTTGAATACGACAAAAATTACTTCAACTTAATTAAAGAAAATGCAGTTTCTTGATATGAACAATTCCTTTCTTTCTTTTCTTGGAAAGGACACTGGAACGAAATGGAGTTAAAAATTTCAGCTCAACTACTACTCCTCAGAATACACAAGAGTTATATTTTCCATGCCAAATGTAACAAGCTAGACGATCTCTAGCATACATCATACATTATATTGAATTTAGTGGCATCTAAGTTATGCTATACACGGTGACCTTGTATTGTCTCGGATTTGCCAAAATGAACCTATGGAATTTTGACTCTGCAAAGTTGCTTGTAACGAACATCTGACATTTCAAGGGATAGGTTAAATGTTTCCATGTTGGGACTATCAATTCCTTAATCTTTGAACGTAATATATCAATGAAATCGCTTTTTTAAAAAGGTGGTAGTCACATGGTGTTCTCATTGCATATGATGTTTGGTTACCAAATTTTTATTATATATATATAATATATATATATATATATATATATATATATAATATATTTATATTATATTATATTATATTATAGAAGAAATTATACAAATTTTTAAATAATTATATTTTTCTATTCAATTATTTATGTGAAATCACGTGAAATTAAATGTAACTTCATAAGGGAAATATTTTGAAGAGTTTTGTACGTGTAATTTCATTGATGGAATTCACTCTCATTTGTTAAAAATATATTTGAGTTAAATAGAATTTTTCCCTAGGAAAAATCGTAATTTTATTAATGAAAACAAAATTACATGCTGTAGATGCTTAGAAAGCATTCCATCAAGCCAATCAAGACTTGTAACCACCTAGCCGATAAATAATAAACTTTAACATGTAGAGAAATAGGTTACCATTTTCTCCACTTTCCGCCATTCTCCTTGAGATGAAGTGGGTGCTGCAAGTGCTAGTTGATTCTCGACGTCTTTTATTAGATTATCCTTATCTGAGTTTGAGCTTTCTGATGCATGATGACGTTTGATACCCCCTAGGTCCCTGACCTTAGGAATCCTTTCCGTCTGCAACGTTGGTTCTAGGATTTTTGATACTTCATGATTTTATTCCTCCGTGCCTGTGCTGTCAAGTGGATGTTGGTCGTTTTCATTGGTAAAGGGTTCCATTTTTTCTTCTTCCTCTTTTTCATCGAGAAAGTGCTAAGGAAATTTCCATCCTTTAGGTTGCTTGCCCGATTTATTCTTCCTTCGTGACTCTTTCTTGGCATCGGGGCATGTGGATTGAAGATGACAGATTCGACATCTGAAAGTCATGTTCTCAAAATCAAGAAACTAAGTCCATCACTGGTTGTTTTGATTCAAGAGGACGTGAAATGGAAAACTCTTCTTGAGGTGCACTTCCACAAAAATTATGGCAAAAGTGTAGATCCTTTCTTTGACTTTTGTGTATATGTTTTGATATATCGCCCTAAGAGGTTCCCAATGACTTCCAGTTCTTTGAGGTGCCATAAGTGAAGGGGAAGATTATGCAGCCTGACCCATACCGACATTATTGAGACTACCATTATATTTGCATCAAATTCTGGGAACCATGGGGTACTAAAAAGTCCCGTAGATCCCCAAAACCAAGGGCCTTCTCGCAATATATATTCTTGTTCTCTTGATGATGCAAAGTTTACTATGAAAAAACCTTTGTAGCAGAGGTGGATCTCACAGTTTGTAGTCCAAGTTGTGAAGATCTAGTGAAACAGATCCATCGGCTTTGGCTAGAAGCTGTTAAATCTGCATATAACAACTTGGGCTTCATATAATGTGCACAAATCACTTGTTTCAGTTAGATCTACAATCAAGTGTCGGAACTCGTGTTTGCTGCTCACAATATAAGGGTTGGGAATATTGTGTGTCTGAATTGGATTTGAGGGGGCATCTGATTTTCCTTTGAGGATGTCTTTAAATGATGGGCCTCCATTGTTACGTCCCTTTGGAAGACCAGTTCCTTACATATCCCTTGCTCCCTTTGAATGGCTTGATCCAACGGAGCCTCCCTGCAATCTCAGATTCAAAATAATGGTGGATGATCGAGATATGTTGTATTCGTGAATGCTTTGGCCGTCCTGCATCATTTTGCCTCCATAGATTAGATTTTGTATGCACGTTGGATAACCCAATTTGTGAAAAATATGTCGCTTCATCCTTGATACCCAATCAGATGCTAGAACCCATATGAGATGTGATTTGCCTTCTGGAGATTTGATGAAAATTTGAAAGGGTGTCTTGTGTTTTAGATACGATCTCTTTTGTGTACATATTAGTTTGTCAAGATTCGGATTTACGTCGGAGGACTGTTCTAAGTGGCACAACGAAGGTTTCAACATCATAGGCAAGAGAGGTGCTTTGTTTACCTTTCGATCTACTAAAGAAGAGAGTCGTTATGTCACAAACTTGTTCATGCGGCTCTATCCCAACCTCATACTGCAATATCATCTGACTAGGACCCTCTGCGAGAAGATAGACACAAGCTCCAATGATTTTGGCCACGACCTTTCTGTTGGGTCCTCACTCGATAAAAAAGTCTCCACTGTTGTCGGAGGTCGTCTCACTGATCTGTGTGGTGTTTCTCCTTCAACATAGGGTAAACTAGGTAGCTTCTTTAGATATGTATAGATTGCAGATCTTGACAAATCCCATCCCTGCAACTTGCGACGATGCCCTTAACCTTCGTTTGTTCCATTCAGAATGAAATGAGTTAGAGTTTCTGCGATACCTCCTAGCAAAACCCTGCCCGTCTCTTCCATCACTCCGACTCTCCATATTGAATTAAATATAATTATATATTATATTTATTTTAAATTATATTAATTATTATTATTATTTAAATTTAAATTTCACTTCAATAATATTAATTAATTATTAAAATTCTAATTTATAAATAAAAATATTATTAAAAAATATTTAACAAACCCTTTAAACAATTAAGTTGCATACTTACATAATAATTACATATTTACCGTCTATAAAATAGTTAGAAATTATAATTATAGCCTCATCTCTATATTCAAAACTAAAATTGAATTTTTAAATTTGTAAATAAAAATATCATTGAAAAATATTTAACTAACCTTTTAAACGATTAGGTTGCATACTTACATAATAATTACATATTTACGGGCTATAAAATAGTCGGAGATTGTAGTGATGGGCTCATCTCTGTATTCAAAACTAAAAAGTAATTAAAATAGTTAGATATGAGAATGAAAACTAAAAAGTAATTAGTTGAACATTTTTTTTTCTTCGAATACAATTTGAAATGCATTTAAAAATATAAAGGCAATAAATAAAAGATATATTTTATATTTATAATACACGTTATTATTACATAGGTGAATCATAAGATGGTACTTCTTTGGTTTGGAGAAGAAAATAATAATGTATTTATTATTGTGCGGTTAATATTTATATATAATTTTATTTTATGGATTTTTTTATTAAAATATATAAAAAATAATTTTATTATTTTTAATGGTTATATTAGGTATACATAAATTTTAATAAAAAATTATCACTGAAGATTTTTAAATGTTAAATTGTGTTAGTTATATTTAATATTTATGTTTTTTTAGGCGGAAGATTTCAAATTTCATCTTTTTATCTTTACAATATTCTGTAGAACTTCTTTACAAAACTGAATATATACAGGGAAATCTTGTAGGAGCAGAGCCATCTCAATGAATGAATAATACAAAAAGTTAGGCCAAAGAGAAATACAAGATCTTTTGAAAAGACGACTAATAACAGAATCTAACAATCCGTGGAACTGTTATGGATTCTATGTGAATAAGCTCTCTAAATAGATTAGAGGAGTACCTAGATTGATAATAAACTATAGGTCACTTAATAATGTTCTAGTTGACGATAGTTATCCCATTTCCTACAAAGGAAATCTAATAGCTAGAATTGCAGGAGCAAAGACATTTTCAAAATTGGACACGAAGTCAGGTTTTTGGCAAGTATTAGTCAAGGAAGAAGATCGGTTCGAAACAACGTTCAATGTCCCCTCTAGACATTATGAATGGAATGTTATGCCTTTTGGGCTCAAGTATGCTCCTTCTATGATCCAAGAGGATATTGGTGGCCACCTGCCTATTAAACTTGGACCCCCACCATTGTTTCTTTAAGTATTTTAGTTTCCTTATTTGTAGCACAATTTACAATTTTTCGCAGTTTTTTGGGCCCTGAACTTCCGGAGCCGTTTTGAGGCCCTAAATGACGTTTTTTTGGGAAAACATGAAGCAACATGGGTTGTAAATTAATGTTTTACACTCAAAAGTTGTAGTCCTCAGATATATCTTTCTAACGAGGTATTGTACGTGTCAAACGAAGATCGTATGCCAAAGTTATGACCCCGAGAAGTTGATGTACCAATTTGCCCAAACAAGGCCCGTAGTTTGGCGCTTCATCTCTCAGGGTTACGTTTTTGGATGTTTAGGGTTTTTCCATTGTTTCTCAATATTAAATAGACTTTCGAGCCTCACTGTAACATAGTTGAGAGGCATGTAGCTGCCACATCTCTTCTCAGAGATAAGCTACCATCACCCGAGCTAGTCCTATTTCCATTCTATTTGTAAGCATATTTCAGTATTTGATATTAATGAAATGAAGTGTTATTTCTACTGCATCTTTGTATTTATGATTATATCTGTAATTTGTTGCGTTCTTTTTAAATCCGGATCAGTGTATTAGAGCAGTATGCTCTTTCTCTGTTTTTCTTTGCATATCCCTAATGAGGGCGGGATATAAAGAGTTAGGGTTTGAACTGGCCGAACCTTTGCAAGACCAACCTCGCAAATTTCGATGGCCTCCCATGGCGAATGAAAAGAAAGATGAAGGGGCAGGAGATCTTATCAAAATCTTGCTTGAAGAAGCCCTTGAGCGACAAAGGAACGCGATGATGGACAACTTTGTCCAGATCCTTCAGCAGCTACCCAAGGGCGACGCATCTACTTTCGGTAGCTACTCTGGAAGCGCCACACCCTTTAAGGTACAAGTTAACTTTGACATTCCCATATTTGAGGGTCAAATAGATGTAGACGCTGTAGATAAATGGTTAAATTTGCTAGAAGGATATTTTTTCGTTCATGATTTTTCCAGCCGATAAAAGATCACTTTTTCACTTCTCAAAGCAGCCCCCCACATCAAGGACTGGTGGGAAACCTACTGTGAGCAGAAGGATGAAAGTACGAACTCATTGTTTTCAGCTGCACCCACTTGGAACTCATTCTGGGATGCCATCAAGGAGCAGTACTACCCTGTCGGGAGCTATGAGGATAAATACATAAAGTGGACAATGCTGCGATAGGGAAGGGACCAAGATGTGTCGGAGTTTACTAATGTTTTTCATACCCTTCGCACGAAGTTGGGTATTAAGGATTCTGAGAAGAATTTGGTTCTCAATTACTACGACTTCCTACACAGGTACATCCAAGATGAGATGAAATTCCTGGACATCTCCTCACTTGGCACGACATACCGATATGCCGTCAAGATCGAACAAAAGTTTAAACAGAAGAAGCGAGACTTTGGATCTACGAATCTGAAGCAAGGGAAAGGTGCCCCCAAACCACAAAACAAAATAGCAACACCACGAAGCCGAAGAAGGATACGGGAAAGTGGTGTGAGTTCCATAAGAGCTCCACTCACAACACAAGTGAGTGTCAGGCCAAGCAATAACTATTGGCTGAGATAAAGGCTTCAAAATCAGATGCATGTTAAGACTCCAAGTCAGAACCTGACAAGGGGAATGACAAACGGAAGCAGATTATCGATGTGGAGCCCAACGCCACCGTTGCCACCACGAAGATCCAAAAGAAGGAACCCGAAGATCCAGAGGAGGAGGAGCGCCTCTTCCACTCCCAAATGTGGGTAAAGGTTTCCCCGCTATAGTTCAATGTCGACAGCGGGGGCAAAAGGAACCTCATTTCGGCAAAGGCCATGAAGCAGTTGGGCTTATCGACCATAACACATCCACAACTGTACACCATCGGGTGGCTTCACCAAGGATGTGATCTTCTCATGAGCCAGCAGTGTTGCCTTCCGTACAACATCAAGCCCTTCACGGATGAAGTATTATGTGACGTTGCTCACCTTGATGTTTGCGATGCATTATTAGGCCAACCGTACTTATAGAAGTGACATGTTGTGTATGAGTCAAGGCCTCGTGCTATTATTGTTACTTTGGGAAATAAGTTGTACAAGATATCAAAGGTAGCACTGCCTACCACCATCTCTTTGGTTACTGCAAAACAATGCAGTAAGTTCATTTCCAAAACCGGGAAATTTGTTTTCCTCATGATACGCCCTTAGGGAAAGAGGAAGACGATGGCCACGATCTCCAGACATGGCCCCTCCGCACGACAGCAACAGATGGACAAGGTCGTGGAGGAGTATGAGGACATCTTCACCTCCCCTATAGGGGTGCCTCTGCACTGTCAGGTCAAGCACTCCATCGATCTGACCCCAGGTGCGCCGCTGCCCAATGAACTAATCTATCAACTCTCCATTCTGGAGATGATGAAATCAAATGGCAAATCCAAGAGTTGATGCAGAAAGGTCACATCCATCTGAGTTCATCGCTCTTTGGGAGCCCGATCGTGTTGGTAAGGATGGGAATTGGAGACTTTGTATTGACTATCGGGTGCTGAAGAAGACTACTGTCTAGAATTAGTACTTGATCCCACAGATTGATGACTTTCTGGACCAACTAAAGGGGGAAAAATATTTCAGCAAGATCGACTTGAAGTTCGGCTATCACTAGGTAACAATCGAACCCTCCGATGTGTGGAAGACTACCTTCAAAGCCAAGGAGGGCCTTTTCGAATGGTTGGTTATGTCTTTTGGGTTGACGAATGCTCTTGCAACCTTCATGAGGCTAATGGATGACATCTTGCGGTCCTTCACCAACTCATTTGTAGTGGCATACTTGGATGACATCATGATCTTCAGCCAGAGTTGGGAAGAGCACCTCCACCACATCCGACAGGTTCTCCAAACACTACGACAACACAAGTTGTGTGCCAATTTGGAGAAATGCACTTTTGACATGACCCAGGTTCAGTATCTGGGATACATTATTGATGAATGAGGGGTGCATGTGGATCCAGTCAAGATCCAAGTCATTCGGGATTGGCTAGCCCTAACCACTATGACAGAGCTCTGTAGCTTTCTAGGTCTTGCCAATTTCTATCGCAAGTTCGTGTTGGGATTCTCTCATATCACTTGGACCTTGATTCAAGTCACCAAGGGAGGAGTGAAAGCGAAATTCTTTTGGTCTGAATCTCAATAGAAGGCATTCGCAGAGTTTAAACATCACCTCTACTCTGCACTTGTGCTCACTTTACCAGACTTGCAACAACCATTTGAGATTTAGACAATTGCCTCTGACTATGCTATTGGGGTAGTCCTTACTTAATAGGGGCATCCAATGGCTTATCATAGTGAGACACTTTCAGACACAGTCCGAAAGTATCCCACTTATGACAAAGAGATGTATTTCATTGTGCAGGCCTGCCGGTAATGGAAGCATTACATTTTGGGGAAGGAAATGGTCATCCACACAAACCATCAACCCCTGCAGTTCATAAAGATGCAGGGGAAGTTGCAGAATGATCACCATCAAAAGTGTTCCACATACTTGTAGCAGTTCCATTTGAATATCAAGTATAAGAAGGGTAGCACCAATAATGTTGCAGACTGCCTCAGCTGACCATCAATCATGGCATTAACAATCGTGCTCAACTCTTGTGGGCATGAGACTTCTGATTGGCCACTTCTCCATAAAAGCAACCCAAAATTCGACCACACATACCAGGCGCTCTTGGAGGGTCAGCAAGTTCCAGATTTTCACGTCCAGGATGCCTTACTATGCCACCTGAGACACCTTTGTGTTCCTTAAAGCGAGCGAGCCAAGATGATTTGGGAAGCACATTACAGTCAGGCCATTGGGAATTTCAGGGTCGAGAAAACAGTGGCAGTACTGCAGAAGTATTTCTATAGGCCGAATCTTCGACAGGATGTCGGGAAGTATGTTAGATCCTACACAGCCTATGCCATTGCCAAATCGACCGTCGAGAAGTAAGGCCTCTATACTCCACTGCCTACCCCTAGTCGACCTTGGGAATCCATCTCCATGGATTACATGTCAAGCCTTCCTTCTACTAAGAATGGCAACGACTGTGTTTTTGTGGTCATCAATAGATTCTTGAAGATGGCCATTATGGCAGCCTGCAAGAAGAATATCACAGCATAAGTCACTGCTAAACTCTTCTTTGAATGAGTGTGGGTACACTTTGGGATCCCACTGTCTATCATCTTAGATTGGGACAATAGGTTCCTTAGTACATTTTGATTGAGTCTCTGGTCGATGCTGGACACCAAACTCACTAAGTCCACAACTTTCCATCCTCAAATTGATGGCTAGACAGAGGTTGTCAACAAGATGATCGTACACATTCTGCGCATGTACAACTCAAAGCATCCATGCACATGGGATGAGAGCATTCCCTATGTCCAACACAATTATAATTAGGCTCTCCATAACTCAACTGGCCACAACCCTTTTCAAGTGGGCTTGGGATTCCAACCACTAAGTCCCTTTGATGTGGCCATACCATTTGCAGCTACTCAGGCAGATTTGGATCATGTCCAGTCGGAAGTCGATAAGGCAAACAACTTCATTGAGCACATCTAACATATCCGCCAGTAGGTCCATGAAATTTTGGAGAAATCAATTGCCAAGTACAAGCAGTGACATGATCAACATCAAGTGCCACATAAGTTTCAGGTGGGCGACAAAGTCTGGTTACATTTGTAGAAGGAACACCTTACCGGAGCTTATCGAAAACTCGGACCACTCCGATATGGTCCTTACACCATTACCAAGGCTATGGGAAACAATGCATTTGAGCTCAACATTCCCCCATTCCTTGGCCTGCACCTAGTGTTCAATGTGGACTGCCTTTGACCATACTTCCCACCATTGCTGGACACATCAGACATTGTAGAACAAATCACACCTACAGATTAAATCCAGATTGCATGGAGCAAGACACAACTGATCAGATCATGGACACTCAGATCAAGAACACTCGAGAGCAAAGGATCCAACTATATCGAGTTGTCAAAGCAAGGCAACTCCTTCACTAGGGCAAGTGGATCACTAGGGACCAAGTTCAACAGAAGTTTCATCATCTTATGGAGGAACTCAACGCAATGGGGACCATTGCTTCCTAAGGGGGGATGAATGATCCAGGTGGATATTGGTGGCCACCTGCCTATTCCACTTGGACCCCCACCATTGTTTCTTTTAGTTTTTCAGTTTCCTTATTTGTAGCACAATTTACTATTTTTGGCAGTTTTTCGGGTCATGAACTTTCGGAGCCATTTTGAGGCCCTAAACAACGTTTTTTTTTTTGTTGGAAAAATTGGGAGTAGCATGGGTCGTGGATTGATGTTTTTCACTAAAAGGTTGTAGTCCTCAGATAGAAATTTCTAACGAGGTATTGTGCGTGTCAAACAGATATCATATGCCAAAGTTATGACCCCGGGAAGTTGATGTACCAATTTACCCAAATGGGGCCCATATTTGGTAGTTCATCTCCTAGGGTTAGGTTTTTGGATGTTTAGGGTTTTCCATTGTTTCTAAACAATAAATAGGCCTTCGAGCCTCATTGCAACATAATTGAGAGGCATGTAGCTGCCACATCTCTTCTCAGAGATAAGTTTCCATCGCCCGAGCTAGCCCTATTTCCATTATGTTTGTAAGCATATTTCAATATTTGATATTAATGAAATGAAGTGTTATTTATATTGCATCTTTGTATTTATGGTTATATTTGTAATTTTTTGCGTTCCTATTTAAATCGAGATCATTCTAAGTTCCAGAAAGTCATGGATCAAGTTTTCAGGCCATATTTTGATTGGTTAATTATATATATTGATGATGTTTTAATATTTTCCAAGTCCAAACATGAGCATTTTAAGCATGTATATAAATTCATGCATATAGTCAAGAACAATGCATTAGTATTAAGTAAGAAAAATATGGATATCTTTCAGACCAAGTTAAAATTCCTTGGATATATCATAGAAAACAACTAGATTGGTCTCCAACAACATGCAATTGCATTTGCAAACAAATTCCCATATGAAATAAAAGATAAGACTCAGTGGCAAAGGTTCATGGGTTGTTTGAACTATGTCTGTAATTTCTATAAGGACTATACACAAGACAAACAAATTCCGAACCGGAGACTACAGAAGAATCCAGGGCCTTGGACCACAACACATACAATTGTTGTAAAAAAGATTAAAGAGAACGTAAGAATGCTTCCCATCTTGTATGTTTCATATGAAAATCTATATAAAATTGTTGAAACAAATGTTAGTGATATAGTCTGGTGTGGATTTCTCAAACAAATCAAAGAAGATCAAGATCAGATTATCCAATTTTCCCGAGGTGTGTGGAATCATGTAGAGAAAAACTATTCAACCATTGACAAGGAAGTAAAAGTTGCCTAGAATTGCATTGATAAATTTTATATACACCTAATAAACAAAATATTTCTTCTCAGAACTGATGCTTCAACCATGAAGAAGGTGTTAACCAAAGACATCAAGAAACTAGGAGAGTCAAAGTTTGCGCAAAGGCAAGCTCTCTTCACAAACTTTGATTTTGAAATTGAACACATCAAGGGCAATAAAAATTGTATTCCTGATTTTCTCAGCAAAGAAAACCTTTAAGAACAATCCCATCTAATTGTTATAGTAACTGAATGGGATTCTACTCTTAATCATGAAACTCTAAAAGAAATTCCAGACTCCATGAATTATGAAGATTATATGAATTATTGGAAACCAACTTGACAGATTCGAAACACTCAGGTCTTAGACGCAAATCTACAACCTTATGGAGATTATAACACCTGGTCCCAGAATGTAAGGTTTATCCAAAATCCAACAAATGATCCATGATATGGTTTTTGACCATTCTAGACATATCACAAATCTGGCAGAAGATGCCTTAAACCTTCATTCCAAAGACCTGAACATAATTTGGGGATAGGAAAATAACAGATTTAATATTTTCCACAAATATTATGTGATAAATAGAGTCAGAAATCCAAAATTCCATATCCTCCTATGTCCTCAACATAATCCATAACTTATTTTTCCTGATTCTGTTTATGATTTTTCTGGATATAAAAAGTTATGCTGGAACCTACTTTGCATAGACAAAGTAAATGGTACTTATTATGCTCTCTTAAAATTTGGATCACTATTTCTCACTTAGCTACTACATCATCCAGATTGGTTAAAAGAATGG
Organism: Pinus taeda; assembly: GCA_000404065.3. Lineage (NCBI taxonomy): Eukaryota > Viridiplantae > Streptophyta > Pinopsida > Pinales > Pinaceae > Pinus > Pinus taeda. The sequence goes on along the minus strand of APFE030633660.1, from coordinate 273,344 downwards.
TGGACATGGTTCAACATCAACAAGATCGTTATGGACCCCATTTATTTCCAATCAGATTACAGACAAGCATGCGAAGAATGTATGGACTGCTTTCACCAGCCCTGTAAAACTGTAGCAGATTTAAATAGATTTGCAGATGATGGGATTCTTTTGATTTAATGGCTAAACATCACCAATGGGTAGTCATGACAAAAATAAAGCATCAAATAGTACTTGGGAAGCTCGTGATAGTTTGACACATCTTTTCTAAAGCATGGGACACTAATGGAAGATATGCCAAACAAATATTATTTCGCATATATTCATTGTACATATATTCATTTCTTGTGGGCTTTGTAGGATAAAAGCATCCATTGTGTGAAATAATGTAAAAGTCTAGTCTCCCGACGATGAGTGTGACCAGTATCATGGGATACCTTACATCTCCACTTTGTATACTTTTAGGATGATTCCCTGTCCCAAAAGTAATTATTATAAAACTTTACCAGACGATTTTCTGAGACTCAAAGAACTTCTTTGATGATTGGTGCGGTTTGACCCATATCTCAGAGCATCTACGAAAAAGACATTAATCAGTATCAGTAGTACCATAGGATTCCTTTTGTCCCCCCCAACTTCTTATAAATAAGGGGGAGGAGAAGCATTTGGCACATCGGGAGTTAGAGAGATCTGGGGTCTGAGAGTCAAGAATTATCACTGCTCTGCATCTGCGCCTTAAAGGTGATCTTCTTGCATCATGTAGAAATTTTAAAGTTTGAGTCATATAGAGTCTAAAGTTTGAGAAGCTTATGCATCAGGACCTATGAGCCTGGTGAGAACCTAAAGTGGCCAGACTTTCTTAGGGAAGAGTCTTTCAGTTTGAGTTGTCTGGTTTACAGGCAAAGTCTGCAATGGGCCAGGAGGCCTTCAGTTTCTAGCTTGTTCTGAGCTAGCATACCTGATAAATGCCTTAACAATCAATCTTTGATAAAAAATGAGACTCTATGCTTGTAATATCCAGTTATTCTGCAAATTAATAAAAGAAATATTTTGTCTCATTTCTAGTTGTGTTATATCTCTGTGTTATATTTTGACTGTGTGAAGTTCGTCTGAGATTCATCAGAGGTTCACTTAGGATCCTGAAGTGTAGTTTTGCTCATATAGGCAGGTGGTTGTTAAAACAACTCGTTTTCCATTAGATCCATTTGAAGGTTCATGTTGTGGAAGAGTTCATGTAACACAATCAAGAATCATACTTATATGCAACCTTCATTTTTTGTTGGAGGAAGCATGTGCAACTGACGCAGTCCAAACTGGTATGATATCCAGTAACATCTGGTTCATCGGGTAATTCTAAAAAAACTTTCTCCTTGTAACAATGGAAGGTGGAATAAAATTTGTATATTTCTATGAAGTTCAGGAAAAAGAAAAAAAGACTGATAGCCTTTATATACAAACTCTCTTTAATAAAGCTTCTTCTTCTTCTATGAAAAATGTTGTTGAATTAGAGATTAGAAAATCAACCCTCCTCTTGCTAGAAACTACCTTCAATTAGCCCTTTTGAAGTCTATTATGATATATCTATGTTCCATTTAAAAGACATTACTAGAGTGTCTATCAAAGAATGTGTCATTCAAATACAAGAGAATGTTGAATCCATCCAGACAATTTCTCTACTAGATCCCAAAGATCTACAAAAAGAATCCCAAAAGAATAACACTTCTTATGTTCATCTGCGATGTATAAGGGTAGGAATCTCCGCCTTAACCAATAGAGGCTTGAATACTTTTGTCTTGGCTATAATCAAATATTTGACACATAACAAATATATTGACTCCCTCCTTGAAGGTATTATTGCACCCCTCTCAAATGGCCCTGTTTGGTTTGATTGCTATCCAAACTATTGCATGTACGTCTTTGATGAACACATCAAGGATATTTTACATCTGTAGATTAAAACTTTTGGGTTTGATATGAAGAGAAAAAGAACGAATATCTCTATACATACCAGGGGCTTCATTTTCCACACAAATACACTTTATCTTGTAGTCCTACATGCCCCAAGAAAGGACTCCAAATCAAGTGTTGTAGTTATTACAGATACACTGAACCAAAAATAAAACACTAAATGATAAAGTGGGAAGAGTGGATTTTCCTTGAGAATTGGGTAGTTGATATACCCAAAACTCCCAAAACCCAAAATATAACTTTTTTCTCAAATAAAAGAAAATTATTCCTTTGTTATCTTATCCTTTCCAAGACGTTCTACTATTCCTAGAAAAAGATACACAGAGAGGTAGAAGAATACAGAAAATCAAAACCCATTTCCTCTAAAGCATCCACTGCAAATTCATCATCCACTTGTACAAATTGTGTCCATACCGAGTTGTTTGAGCTTGCTTGAGTTTTAATTTTTTCGAAGTTAGTTGTAAAATTCCCTACTTGTCAATCATTGTTTGAATTACAATCTCTTGTACATATTGGCATTCATGAAAACCACAACCCGAGAGTGGGTGAAGCACAATCAACCATGTTAAAAAATTCCTGTCCAAATCCCAAATGCAGAGACATCTCATTCCCTCCTGATATTGTCTTATTAATCCATAAACTCCCATTCCTGGAAAATGAGGATGCAAGGATGAAAAATATGTTTAGTAAAATGAGACCGCCTGGTATGCCCAAATATGGATTTGGATATCTAGAACAGATGGATGATCTCATTCCATCATGTCGGTTTCAAAACCCTTTTCCAAATGACTGCAAAAATCCATATAAGCGAGAGATGTATAAATTAATATTATGGAAGGTTGTCCAAAGCACAAAGTGGACACATAATGGATGAAAAGAATGTTAAATTTGGATTTATTCACTCATCTAGACACCAAAATATTAAATATGACCACATCCCTAGAAGAGAAGACAAATCTCTCATTAAGCTGAAAAGAATATATGGATGAAACAAATTCATTGATTTCTTTCTATGAATGGACTAAGCAAGAAGAAAATATGGATGTACAGATGATATCTGCAGAATCCTCCTCCTCCTCTTCAAAACATCATTGGACAACCAGTGATGGCACAAAGATTGAATCCTCTTCTCCTTTTCCTCCATATAAAGGAATAATCCTTGAAGGCACAGGCAAAGTTGCTAGAGCAATACCTTTAGTCCTAATAGATGGATCTACATTAGGGATTGATGGAAGAGTACAAAAAGTCAGTGAGTGAATAAATTTGACTAATACTGCCCTGAAAGGATTAACCGTACATTCATCAGCAACCAGTGCATGGAAGGAAGAAGTAGACTCTTTACAAGTTTCTATAAATAATGTAAATAAAATCGTGAATGAGTCTCATTTTTCTTTTTATACTATAGAAGGCTTTGTTCGAGAAAGTTATAATGAAGCAAAGACATTGCCAACAAAAATAGAAACTGAGTTTGAATAAATAGAAAGTGAAGTTCACAAAGGATTTGTTTTAACCCATGCAAAGATTGAAGACCTTTATTCACAGTTTGAAAAAATGTCTTTAACAAATAAAGATAAGGAGATCCATTCTTCTCTATTATTTAGCCATCCTATGCCAATACATTCTATCCAGAAGACTGTAGATAAATTTCCCAATTTGTTTCCAAAAGAAAAAATAAAACAAACTAGAATCCTCATATGATTCTCATGTTTTGTCGGTCTATGAACCACTACCTAGCCAATACTCCCAGTATTCTACCTTTGATTTGTGTGGTAAAGGAAAATTACCTGAGCCCACACATTTTCACTAATGCCCATAAAGAATGGAACAATGATAACTTAAGCTCAGGCCAAATAAGGAAAATGTTTGATCAAATGTTCACATAATATAAACTGGTGTGGATGAGGGGAAAAAGTGAAGTAGAAGCCTATAATACATTGATTCAGTGTTTTATTGGTACCCTTAAGAGATGGTGGGAAGTAGAATCCTCTCAAGCACTTGTAGACAAAATGGCAGAAGAAAATGTTAAAGATGTAGTAGGAGATATTGTATATAATGAAGATGGGAATCCACAAAATAACATGATAGGTGCTCTAACATCATTCATCCTTGAGCACTGGTGTGGTGCAGAGACAAAGATTTTTGATAAACACTCCTTGGTTTTAATGAATCTCAAATGCAAACACATGTACCAATATGAAGATTTTAATAGGGATGAGGTCCAAAGAATTTATGAAGTAAAATATAGCAAAAATATTTTATGTAAACAAGTATTTCTTGCCTCTGTTCCTTCTGAATTTGTAGATTACTTGAAGATTCAAAAAGTCTTTCAAAATACCTATGAATGTTATACTTGGGGAGAGATATACAACCTCATAACTAAAGCTTTGGTAGGAGTCTGTACAAGCATGAAAGTGAACAAATCCATACAAAAACTGTCTAAGTTTCCTAATAACAGATCCATCTATAATAAATATGGTCTATCAGTAGCTGATCTAGTGGCACACAGGAAAACAATGAAAAATTCCACAAAGAAAATTTCAAAAAGAAAAATGAACTATTCTGCCAAGTCCTAGAGATCCAGAAAAGAAAAAGGATATTAGAAAAGGATTCCCAGAACCCACTATTATGGTCCTCAAGATATTCATCTTAGGACACATAAGTACGAGTCTTGGAATAAACTCACGAGTTGGTTAAGTGGAAAAAAGGGGCATACTTAAAATATTTTCCCACAAGGAGAAGAATACAAATTACATAAAGGGAAAAAATCATAGGAATTCGCTAAGAATACCAACAGGACAGACAAAGAAGAGAAGAAAGGAAACCACTAGTCCAAATTCAATGTTACAAATGTGGTTCTAAATTCCATAAATCTGAAAATTGTCCTAATATTCATATTAAATAAGAAGTACATGTTTTGGGACAAAACTGTTGTGACTCTACAGAAACTTCCAGTTTCAGTATTTCTGATTCAGAATCCACAAATTATCATGAGGCAATTTTTCTTACTGACTATTGTAGATGCACAGATTCAGAAAATTGTCATCTGAGTAGCTCGCCAGATTATAGATATAGTTCTGAAGAAGAGCTTGTATTACAACATAAATTAAAAATATATATAGATCATATTTCCAACAATGAAGAAGCCAAGGCCTTAGCAGGAATCAAAATGCTTCCTGAAGGAGAGATGAAAGAAAATCTGATGGAAACATTCCAGTAGACCATGCATAAGAGCCAAGGTTCTATGTCAACCCCTACAACCAAAGGTACTCCCTCAAGATCCATATTTGTTGATGCTTCATATGAGAAGAATACTAATTCATTTCAAACAAACCTTAAGCAAGATAAATAAAGAGTTCTTACAATTAATGATGTCAGTCAAGAGATAAAAAAAATGTTAAAAAGGAAATGAGCGAAATTAAAGCTCAAGTTACTAGATTAGAAAAGGGAAAAATTAAGAAAGAAAAAGAAGATAATATACAAGAATGTATCATTGGGTATCATAACAAAACCCTTGTTTAAGAAAGAATTCAAATATAGATATTTATGAGGTTAAATCAGATGACTTCTTAGGGCTAAACAATATGAAAATTATAACAGTCCATGACCAACAATATCATGTTATGCTCAAATTTAAAATTCAAGATGAACTCTTTACTCTAGAGACTCTATTGGATATAGGGGTTGACATAAATGTATTAAATAAAAAAATAATTCCTGCTAAATATCATACTAAGGAAAGAAGAGAAGTCGTAGGGCTAGGAACATAAGAATACAACTTTCAGTACAAAGTTCCTAAAGCCACCATTTGTTTAGAAAAGTACTACATAAATAGTAAATTTGCAGTAGGAAGCATCATAATAGACTGTATTTTGGGAAATCCATTCTTAGCAGCCATTGAACCCCACGGCTCAACAAGATTAAATGATGGTTGATCTAGATATGATATCTTTGATCCAAATTGAGAAGAGTATTTACAATCTATCACATTGCCTTTTGTCTCAACTCCAAGGATTTCAACTATGGTCCAAGCCATGTAAGAATTGGGTCACTCTGAAAAGCGTCTGGAAGAGCTCAAAGACCTAAAATCCCATTTTAATATTGATGAAGGATTGAGACAAGCTATACTCATAAGAAAAATAGAATATTTGCATAATGTTGTGTCGAAGAACCCAATGCTTTTTGGCACATAAAAAAACATCTTGTAGAACTACCTTATAGAACTGAATATATAGGAAAATCATGTAGTATTAGAGCCATCACATGAATTAATAATACATAAAGCTCTTCCAAAGAGAAATACAAGATATTTTGAAAATACAGTTAATAAGGGAATCTAACAGTCCCTGGAACTATTACGGATTCTATGTGAATAAGATCTTTGAACATATTAGGGGACTACATATATTGGTAATAAAATACAGACCACTCAATAATGTTCCGGCTGGCGATACTTATCCCATTCCCTACAAAGGAATTCTAATAGCTAGAATTGCAGGAGCAAAGATATTTTCAAAATACGACATGAAGTCGGGTTTTTGGCAAGTATTAATGAAGGAAGAAGATCGATTCAAAAAAATGTTCAATTTCCCCTCTAGACATTATGAATGGAATGTTATGCCTTTTGGACTCAAGAATGCTCATTGTAAGTTCCAAAAAGTCACGGATCAAGTTTTCAGGCCATATTTTGTTTGGATAATTGTATATATTGATGATTTTTTAATCTTTTCCAAGTCCCTAGATGGACATTTTAAGCATGTATACAAATTCATTCATATAGTCAAGAACAATGCTTTAGTCCTAAGCAAGAAAAATATGGATATATTTCATACCAAGGTCGAATTCCTAGGAAATATCATAGAAAATGATCAACTTGCTCTCCAAAAACATGCAATTGCATTTATAGACAGATTCCCAGATGAAATAAAAGATAATACTCAAGTGCAAAGTTCCTAGGTTCTCTGAACTATGTTTGTAATTTCTATAAGGACTGTGCACGATACAAAAAAAATTTGAACCATAGATTACAGAAGAATCCAAGACCTTTGACCACAACACATACAACTGATTTCAAAAATATTAAAGAGAAGGTAAGAATGCTTCCCATATTGTATGTTTGAAATGAAAATCTATATAATTTTTTTGAAACATATGCCAGTGATATAAGTCGGGTGGAGTTCTCAAACAAATCAAATAAGATCAAGGGAGAATTATCCAATTTTCCTCACATCTGTGGAATCCTACAGAGAAAAATTATTCAATCATTGAGAAGGAAGCAAAAGATGCCTCGAATTGCATTAATAAATTTGATATACACCTAATAAAAAAAATATTTCTTCTCAGAACGGATGCTTCAACCATGAAGAATGTGTTAACCAAAGACATCAAGAAATTAGGAGAGTCAAATATTACGCAATGGAAAGCTCTTTTCACAAAATTTGATTTTGAAATTGAACGCAACAAGGGAAATGAAAGTTGTATTCCTGATTTTCTCAGTAGAGAAAATATTCAACAACATTCCCATTTAATGGTCATAGTAACTGAATTGGATTCTTCTCTTAGTCATGAAACTCATAGAGAAATTCTAGAGTCCATGAATTGAGAAGATTATATCAATTCTTAGAAACAAACTTGGTAGCTTTGAAAACTCAGGTCTTAGACATAAATCTCTAACCTCATGGAGATCTTCAACATTTGGTCCCATAACATAAGTTTTAACCAAAATCCAGTAAATGGATCCATGATATGGTTTTTGACCATTCTAGACATCCTACAAATCTAGCAGAAGATTCCTTAAACCTTCATTTCAAAGACTTGAACATAATTTGGGGAGAGGAAATTATCATATTGAATATTTTCCACAAATATTATGTGATAAATAAAGCCATAGATCCAAAATTCCATAGACTCTTTTGGCCATATCATATTCCATAAATTATTTTTCCTGAATCTGTTTATGATTTCTCTAGATATAAAAAGTTATGGTGAAACCTACTTTGTAGAGACAAACCAGATTGCAACTATTATACTCTCTTAAAATTTGGATCACTATTTGTCACTTAGCTACTACATTAGCTAGACTGGTTAAAAGAATGGTGGACATGGTTCGACATCAACAAGACTGCTATGGACCCTATTTATTTCCAATCAGATTACTGACAAGCATGTGAAGAATGTATGGAGTGATTTCACCAACCCTATAAAACTTAAGCATATTTAAATAGATTCATAGATAATGAGATTATTTTGGATTTTATTGCTAAACATAACCAATGGTTAGTCATGACAAAAATAAAGCATCAAATAGTACATGGGAAGCCCATGATAGTTCGACGCATTTTTTCTAAAGAATGGGACACCACTGGAAGATATGTGAAACAAATATTCCCTGGCACAAATATGTTGGGAACATAAATGTTGTACATATATTCGTTTCTTGTGGGCTTTGCATGATAAAAGCATCCACTGTGTGAAATAATGTAAAAGTCTAGTTTCCGGCTCGCGATACTTATCCCATTCCCTACAAAGGAATTCTAATAGCTAGAATTGCAGGAGCAAAGATATTTTCAAAATAAGACATGAAGTCGGGTTTTTGGCAAGTATTAATGAAGGAAGAAGATCGATTCAAAAAAATGTTCAATTTCCCCTCTAGACATTATGAATGGAATGTTATGCCTTTTGGACTCAAGAATGCTCATTGTAAGTTCCAAAAAGTCACGGATCAAGTTTTCAGGCCATATTTTGTTTGGATAATTGTATATATTGATGATTTTTTAATCTTTTCCAAGTCCCTAGATGGACATTTTAAGCATGTATACAAATTCATTCATATAGTCAAGAACAATGCTTTAGTCCTAAGCAAGAAAAATATGGATATATTTCATACCAAGGTCGAATTCCTAGGAAATATCATAGAAAATGATCAACTTGCTCTCCAAAAACATGCAATTGCATTTATAGACAGATTCCCAGATGAAATAAAAGATAATACTCAAGTGCAAAGTTCCTAGGTTCTCTGAACTATGTTTGTAATTTCTATAAGGACTGTGCACGATACAAAAAAAATTTGAACCATAGATTACAGAAGAATCCAAGACCTTTGACCACAACACATACAACTGATTTCAAAAATATTAAAGAGAAGGTAAGAATGCTTCCCATATTGTATGTTTGAAATGAAAATCTATATAATTTTTTTGAAACATATGCCAGTGATATAAGTCGGGTGGAGTTCTCAAACAAATCAAATAAGATCAAGGGAGAATTATCCAATTTTCCTCACATCTGTGGAATCCTACAGAGAAAAATTATTCAATCATTGAGAAGGAAGCAAAAGATGCCTCGAATTGCATTAATAAATTTGATATACACCTAATAAAAAAAATATTTCTTCTCAGAACGGATGCTTCAACCATGAAGAATGTGTTAACCAAAGACATCAAGAAATTAGGAGAGTCAAATATTACGCAATGGAAAGCTCTTTTCACAAAATTTGATTTTGAAATTGAACGCAACAAGGGAAATAAAAGTTGTATTCCTGATTTTCTCAGTAGAGAAAATATTCAACAACATTCCCATTTAATGGTCATAGTAACTGAATTGGATTCTTCTCTTAGTCATGAAACTCATAGAGAAATTCTAGAGTCCATGAATTGAGAAGATTATATCAATTCTTAGAAACAAACTTGGTAGCTTTGAAAACTCAGGTCTTAGACATAAATCTCTAACCTCATGGAGATCTTCAACATTTGGTCCCATAACATAAGTTTTAACCAAAATCCAGTAAATGGATCCATGATATGGTTTTTGACCATTCTAGACATCCTACAAATCTAGCAGAAGATTCCTTAAACCTTCATTTCAAAGACTTGAACATAATTTGGGGAGAGGAAATTATCATATTGAATATTTTCCACAAATATTATGTGATAAATAAAGCCATAGATCCAAAATTCCATAGACTCTTTTGGCCATATCATATTCCATAAATTATTTTTCCTGAATCTGTTTATGATTTCTCTAGATATAAAAAGTTATGGTGAAACCTACTTTGTAGAGACAAACCAGATTGCAACTATTATACTCTCTTAAAATTTGGATCACTATTTGTCACTTAGCTACTACATTAGCTAGACTGGTTAAAAGAATGGTGGACATGGTTCGACATCAACAAGACTGCTATGGACCCTATTTATTTCCAATCAGATTACTGACAAGCATGTGAAGAATGTATGGAGTGATTTCACCAACCCTGTAAAACTTAAGCATATTTAAATAGATTCATAGATAATGAGATTATTTTGGATTTTATTGCTAAACATAACCAATGGTTAGTCATGACAAAAATAAAGCATCAAATAGTACATGGGAAGCCCATGATAGTTCGACGCATTTTTTCTAAAGAATGGGACACCACTGGAAGATATGTGAAACAAATATTCCCTGGCACAAATATGTTGGGAACATAAATGTTGTACATATATTCGTTTCTTGTGGGCTTTGCACGATAAAAGCATCCACTGTGTGAAATAATGTAAAAGTCTAGTTTCCTGACGATGAGTGTGACTGGTATCAAGGGATTCTAATAATATCTCCACTATGTAAATAAAGGTATTTGTGGGATGCCTTACATCTCCACTTTGTATACTTTTAGGACAATTCCATGTCCCAAAAGTTATTATTATAAAATTTTACCAGACACTTCTTTGAGACTCGGGGAAGTTCTCCGACGATTGGTATTTGACCGACATCTCAGAGAATCTATAGAAAAGAAATTCGACAGTATTAGTAGTACCATAGGATTCATTTTGTCTCCTACCCCTCCCCCCCAACTTATTATAAATAATATGGAGGATAACCATTTGGGGTATTGGAGGTTAGAGAGATTTGTGGTCTGAGAGTCAAGAATTATCCCTTCTCTGCATCTGTGTCTTGAAGACGGTCTACTTACATCAGAGAGAAATTCTTAAGTCTCTGTCATAAACAGTCCAAAGTCTAAGAAGCCTACGCATCAGGACCTGTTAGCCTCGTGAGAACCTAAAGTGGCCAGACTTTCCTATGGAAGACTCTTTTCGTTTGAGTCCTCTGGTTTATAGGTAGAGTCTGCAATGAGCGAGGAAACCTTCAATTTCTAGCTTGTTCTGAGCTTGTGTAACTGATAACTGCCTTAGCAGTCAATCTGTGATAAAAGTCAAGATTATATGCTTGTTATATCTAGTTATTCTGCAAATCAATAAAATAATTATTCAGTCTCATTTATGGCTACCTTATATCTTTGTGTTATATTTTGACTGTTAAGTTCGTCTGAGATTCATTGGAGGCTCACTTAGGATATTAAAGCGCAAGTTTCCTCCTATAATAAGGCAATCGTTAAAGGAGCTCGTTTTGCATTCGATCTATTTGAAGGTTCACATACAGGTTTATGTAAGAGTTCATGTAACACAGTTAAGAATTATACCTATATGCAAGCTTCGTTCTCTGTCGGAGGAAGCCTCTACAACCGTCATGGTCGAAGTTTCATATGGTATCATTTCATTGTATTGGTGTCATCGAATGGGGAGATCAAGGGATGTAATGTTGTTTTATTTATGATTTCATAATAGTCATAGTAACTATGAGGATCAATATTTCAAGAGTTATAGCTCCTTTAATGTGTGGACCAGTATAATTATAGTAACTATGACGATCAATATCTTTGGAGCTATATCTCCATTAATGCATAGGGGTGATGTATGGCACGTGTTGAATTTTAGCAAGTAAAAAATTCAACTAGTAACATATACTACCCCATGAATTAATAGAGCTATAGATCGAGAAATATTGGTGGCTTAGTAATCATTATATATTAGGTTTTTATTTCAATTATTTTCCCTCCATAATCATTATGTATCAATACACCGTAATAATTTGGTTTTAAGAAAATAATATTTTGTGACCAAATACGTATTTTAAATAGTTGCATATATAAAAATGTTTAAACAATGAAGATAAATAATTATGTTCTTGTTCAATGTTAAATTATTTTGTTGAATAGTGATAGGAATTAATAAATACAGAACGTAGTTCCTAATTACTGAACTAATATGTTTATCATTATGAAATTTGTCAATTGCTCGTCTAATTTTCTGATATTTATATATTATTTCTAAGTTTAACACTACAACTATTGATTCGTAGGTAAAAACACATATATAAACTAATTTAAGCTCTCATCTATATAATATAATATAATCATTTCCATTTTTCTTTTTCAATTCAAGTTAAATTATAAATAAATGTAATCGTTAAACTAAATTTAAATAATAATTTGTATATACTTTTGAAACAATTTTGTAATATTAAAAATATATATATTTCTAATAAAATTTATAAATCTGAAAATAAATTGTTTTATTTTTTTATTATTAATTTTAAATAACTATAAAAATTTCAAATAATACTTAGTTATAAATAATTATTCTTATTTTAAATAAAAATTTTACTTAACATAAATAACTATAAATAAAATTTAATACATTTGGAATTGTAAATAATTAATAAATATAAATATAAGGCGAAATTAAACACAATATTTTATTTAGTTATAATTATGATATAGAGTATTCTATTTTAATTTATTTAATTTTAATATGTTTTAACCATAATAATAAAGTAAATTAATATTTATATTAAAACAATCCTAGATTAGAATTGTCCTTGGAAAATCTTAGAATAACATATTTACATTCTAAGAAACGTAGGTTTTTTTTCGCATGTTAGTAGGTAGAAAAGAAACTTTGAAGTCTTTACCAAGAATTTATATGACATTATAATCTTAAGATTTAATAGCTTGGAAAATTCTAATGAAATGGCTAATTTCTTACTAGATGATGTGTATCCATAGGTTGGGAAATAATGTCACAGATTATGTGATTTTAGATATTTTCATATAGAATCAAATATAAAATTTCACCTTTTAAATTACCATTAACCTAAATTTTAGTGTAGAATTTTATCCCCACCCCTAAAATTTGTCTTGCACAAAACTATATTGAGGAAAATTTGAGTAACCAAAGATACTTTCATTTTGATAAAAATAAATTTAATATTTTCTCATTGACTTGAGCTAACTATTGTATCCTATAAGAACAAAATTGAGGACATTTATCATAATTTTATGGAAAATCTCTCTACTTCCATTAACAAATTCTTTATAGAAGTGCTAGGGAAAAAGACAAATAAGATAACCAATCCATGGAATGAAAAGAAATGTGAAATCGCTAAAAGATTCATCAAGGAAGATTCCAATGAGTCATTAAATTTGGATAAGATAAAAAGACGTAAAGCCATAAATAAAAGGAAAAGAGGAGCAACATTGATGGATATCAAGAGAAGCTTATGCATCTATCAAAGATGAATACTAAGAGATTCCTGATGTTATGCAACTAGCTCACAAAATAGAAGAAAAGATATATCAACGCCTTCAAAATTAACCTCTTCATGGGGGCAACCTCCTTTACATTACACAAATGAACAATTCTTGGATGATACAAATGACAAAACTTCCTTTCTCTCTATAGGAGTTTAAGGGTTCATAATATAATCAAAGACGACATAACAATAATAATATAAGTGCGCAAAAATAATAGTAGTGGGCTTCTATGGAGCACAGTAATAACAATACGGGGAAAATAGGGGCACAAAAATAACAATAAGGGCTACAATGACAATAGTAATGTAGGAATCACTAGTACTATAGGGACCTAACATGCCCCTCTCCTTCAAAAACGTGTTGTCGTCAATGCTTAAGTAGTTCTTGATGTTTTTGTATAAAATTCTCACCCTCCCATGTGGAATCTTCAGTGGGTAAGTTCTTCCAATAGATGAGATACTCTGAAATTGATCGATTTCGTAGATGTTGAGTTCTTGTTTTTGTGACTGCTTCAGATTCCAATATGATTTTTCCTTCCTCATCAAGTTTTGGCAGTGTTGCTTGAAATGGGAATTTGTCACCTATAACCTTCTTTAAGCTTGAAACATGAAAAACTGGGTGCACTTGAGAATCTGCAGGAAGCTCCAATTTGTATGCCATAGTACCAATATTTTGCAACACCTTGTACGGACCATAATACTTTGGTGATAATTTATTATCCTTCTTAGCTTTCTTGAGGGACTTTTGTTTATATGGTTGTAGCCTTACGAATACCCAGTCACCTACATCAAAACTTATTTCGCTGCGATGTTGATATGCCTGTTGTTTCATTCTATTTTGTGCCAAAGGGAGGTTATCCTTTAAGAGTTGGAGAACTTGTTGTTGATGCTTGATATGTTATTCCATTGTTTGAACCTTATAATTTTCTCTTAAATATGATGTGATGGACAGTGGATGATATCCATAAAGTGTCATAAATGGGTCATTTTTGCTGTAGTATGGAAGGAGGTGTTATACAACCATTCAGCCAGAGGAAACCATTTGACCCATTATGTATGTTTATCAGATACAAAGCAATGAAGATATCCTTCAAAACATTTGTTTACTATCTCAATTTTCCCATTAGATTTATGATGATAAGATGAGCTATGACCTAACTAAGTACCAAGACAAGAAAATAATTCTATCCAAAAATTTCCGGTGAAAATGGGATCTCTGTCACTTACAATAATCTTTGGGTTTCCATGTAGCATTTGAAACTTCGCAAAAAA
>APFE030633660.1:235527-258699 GCA_000404065.3 Pinus taeda | reverse complement strand
ACAATAGGGGCACAACAATAACAATAAGGGCTACAATGACAATAATAATGGGGGAATCACTAGTATTATAGGGACCTAACACTGGATGTGAGTTTTGATTTCTAAATCTAAAGAAAATATTACAATCCCCTAAATGAAAGGAATTCCTATTTCAAAAATCCTTATGAATATCATATTATTATGGTCAACATTCCAAATGTTTATACACATGATGAAGTGTTTTTTATAAAAGACTTAAAGTTTGAGGTAAGAACTTGCAAAGATGAGTCTAGAACAATGGCTTACAAATTGGGAAAATACTTCAAAAATTCTGAGGGCCTATCCTCAATCCTTGGAAATGCAAGCTGCTTCAATTTAGAACGTTAAGTAGGATTTCTAACCACAGGATCCAAAGATCATTATTATTATCATTAAACTGGATAAATATCCCTAATTAATATACAATAATTATTAGTTTGCTCTTAAGAAATCTTTGAAGGGATTATAATAAAAAAATGAATGAAGCATTGGCGTGAGGTCAAAAAAGTGTTAAAAGACAAGTTGGATTTTACGGGGGATATCAACATATTGCCTATTAATTCTAGGCTTAAGAAGATGCAAAATTAAGCATGGAAAAACCAAAAGGGATAAAAATGATAGAGATCCCACAAAAGAAAATATGTGACTTAGAAAAGGAAAGGAGTTAGTATAATATGGAAAGACTCCATGACCTAAATTTTATTAAACCAAGTGAGTGATTTTCCTAACAAAAAAGGAAAAATTCTAGGTTTATGAAAGGAAATGGAGAGAGAAGAATCATTGAATTGAGAAATACATTGTATAATTTAGCGTTGATTCCCCAAAAATTGGAAAATTCCCCTTTTACCAAATCTTTATATATGTAGTTGAGCCTTGAACTTGCATAAGCAATGTTGACTATATGTCAAAATAGAATTAATAGAGATGTCAAGGTTATTATCCCAACAAAAAGAAATGTGTGCTTCTACCAAATTCGAGTGCCTACACACTCAATTATCTCATTAATGAAATACATATTATAATGGGATCCTTCAATACCCACAACCAAAAGTAATGAACACATGCTTAAGGTACTATGAAGGCTCCTTCAATTTTGAAAATTAATGCAAATTGAATGATGAACCATCTACTAATTGATGAGAGAATAAATGTGATGTGAAATAATCAATTTTCTCTTAGAGCTATGGGATATAACATGTAGTGCTACTCCATTTTTCAATCGTATTCAATCTGGTTTGAAGCTATGTTAGCTCACTTATCTGCCACATAACTGAGCTATCTTTGGTCATGGAACTAGGAGGAAGGTGAAAGTATTTTGGAATCCTTTTTAAACCTATTGATAATTTTTCTGAAGTTATTATCCTCTAGCATCACAAAATGTTCATGGCTTTGATGATGTCCGAGGAATCTCCAACAATTTTAAACAAGTTTAACCTTTTCTCATTTGCGAACAATATCCCTTATATGGAAAATTATATTTTTCTTAGTTATAGTAACTTGTCACAATCCCTACAAAATTGTTGAACTATTTTTCTCTGAGGATCAATAATTACTCTCCTCACTCTTGCAAATTTACATATTTAAAGAAAATTTAAAAATGCATATACTAAATTTTTAAAAGAGTAGTATTACATTTGATTATTAGTTTATGGTAATGAATTTTGTAAAATTTATAGGTTTTTAAAATATATGAAATGTATATAGTTTAATATTTTTAAAAAATAAGTGTTACCTTTTTTTAGTTTTTATATAAAAAATTGAAATTTATAGCCCTTTAAGATATATGAATTCAAATATGGTTGTTCGAATGCATGGGAAGATAGTAAGATAACCGGAAAGGGAATCAGGTGTAATGTACATGGGAATAGAGGAGATGGTAAGGAGGATATGAACCATATTCATTTCATCCCAACATTTCATGTCTCTTCCTCACATGATTCCGAAGCTATTAAGTCAAGGCTCAAACATTGAATTAGGCAATTATGGAAGTAATAAGGTTTAAATTTTTCTTTATTATATATTAAGATTCTAGAATGGAGCTTAGAAGCTATAATGCTAACATGGTAAATATTGACTATTTAAAGGGATGCTAGTAGTTACAACCAACTTTGAAGGTATGCCAACGAGGGGAGGGGTTGTAGTTGTTATTGATAATATAATGTTTCATCTAACTTTGTACTTTGTAAGTAGAAAAATTGAAGGAATTGGTTTGCATGACCCATTTAAGGGTTGAAACCTATTTTTTATTTACGATTAAAATATTGGAAGGATGATTTTAGGAGAATAAATGGGAGAGTATCTACATGGAATTTATCATTGGGATACCTATGGAATAAGGAAAGGATTGCATATATGTAGTTGTGGATCACTCACAGAGTTCACACATTTCTTATTGAAAATGACATTTTACTCAATAAATAAAATGTAACCATTTCAAATTTACATATACACCACTCAATATCAAGTACGTTAAAGGGAAGAAAAATGTAGTATAAGATTCCCTCTCAAGGATGTCATACACTCTCTCACTCATGGATATAATTGATGATTAGAAGTTGTTTCTATGTATAGAATATTCGAAAAATAAATTTGCATGTGATATTTTGGAGGGGTGGATACGAGATGAAAGATACCATGTCATGGGAACCGTCATCTACTATAAGGACTAGATCTATATTATTCCAAAACACAACTAAAGGAGAAAATTATGCATGCAACCCATAGTTCATCTTTGGTAGGACATCTGGGGTACCTCAAAACTGAAAATAAAATCTGGGAGAGTTTCACTTGGAAGGGCCCCAAGATGGATGTGTTAAGGTTTGGGAAGGAATGTAACATATGCTAGAAAAAAAAATCTAAACATACTCATCTAACGGGGTTGCTACAACTACTTCCTATCCTTGAGAAAAAGTGGGATAGTATCTCCATGGACTTTATCATTGTTCTTCCTCTGGTATAGGGAAAGGACTACATATATATAGGGGTGGATCATATCATTAAGTTCATAGAATTATTCTACATACCATCTAAATATTTAGAATGAGTGCAACTTAGCCCACTGATTCGTGGTGTTAAGTGCAAGTGCACATTCCTTACTAGTTTTGTTGTCCATATGGTAGTGATCGTCGTAGTTGTGAAATAATTAAGATATATTTTTAGATAAGGCTAAAAAATAATAGTATTGACACAAATATTTGATCCCTATTGAAAGATCTTGATATTGATTGAAATAATTAGGCCTTTGAAATTCCTCAAGCTCTAACAAAGTTCCTCAAATATTAATGATAGGGTATTCAAATTTGTTGTTAGAAATACTCCCTTAATTCTTGAACAAAATTGATATGATTATGATTAGTAAACTTGATAACTCAAGAAAACCTTTTAACATTGTGAGCATTCCACCATTTATTATATGCATACCAAACTCTTAGCTCAATATTTAATCTACCACAATAGCCTACTAGGGGTAAGGTTTGAATGCATCAAATCCCTCAACCCTAAAATATAGTTACAATTTTGTACCTTCTATATTCTTCTTCAAAGTATATACATATATAAACCCCAATTACATGAGTAGTAAGGGAATCTTCTCATACCACAATGGTAAACTTAGTAGGTCAACATATAGGAGGCATAACTTTTGCACATAAATCCTCATTGTCATGATTCTCACACCATTTGAAAGGTATCTAAGTGTAAATTTGGGCTCCAATGTCCTACACATAAGTGTAAAATTTTTGGCAACCAAAAATTCTGTTTGATGCCTCAAAAGAGATATAAAATATTTTAAACCCAAATTCTCCAAATGGGGACCCACTGTTAAAATGACCCTACAAGCTAATTCCTCTATTTCTTTTTACTTTTGAAATCACCGACATATTTAAAAAGTAGTATAATGATCCAATCTATGTTATTAACACCTTATGGGTATATTTTAGACATAGATACCTAATTTCAATGATATATTTTTGAATCTAAGAGAAATTATGTAATTGGTTGTTGAAATTCTTAAAATCTAGACATGATTATTCACAATATAATCAAGATATGAAATGAAGATAACAACAACGTGAATCAAATATGTGTTTGAATATTTTCGGTGGTTCTCCACCTAAAATTAAAATAGGGTAGTTAGATGGTTATGGTTCCCATTAAAACCTTCCAAATGATCTTTATTTAAAAATATCTTCAAGGGTCGTCTTAGAAATAACAAAATGATCCAATTTTTTCAAAACACCAACCTTGATACTTTTGGAATTTCACCAAGTTGAAATCACCTTAACTGATTCAACATCCATCAATATTAAGTCTTCAAATACATGAGTGTTTTTTTTTCCAATGGATCTAATCTGGAAACGTCACCCTCGTATTCTATTGAATTCTTAGTCAGCTTTAATTCAAATCCTATGATCACAATATCCCAACACAAGATTCATTAATACCTTAAATTATTCTAGAACTAAAACCCATTTTATATGAAACCTACAAGTTCACAATTTTGAATAGGTCAAATCCCAAGGGTTAACTTAATTGGTCGACTTCCTATTTCTAAAGCAAATCACAAAGGTAGGTAATAAGGTTAATTCTCCTTTATGCCCTCAAGGTTAGGAACTACTAACAAGTAGGAAAGATGTGAACCCTTCGAATGGATCTTTCAGGATATTTCCTCAAAAAAAGTAAAAAATAAAATAATAACTCATCTACATCCTTGGCCCTTCCTTCAACCATAATTCTAGAAATGAGGCAAATAAAATTAGTAGCCTCAAATATATCATTCTAACCATTTACTAGACCATTAGAGAATCCCTCTACATCCATACCACACAATTTTTTCTCCTTCAAGATATAGGAAAGAAACTCAACTTCTTTTGTCTCCTCACACATTGTCTCTTAGAACATAATCACATCCAACCTATAAATAGAAATCAACATTATGAGCTATAAATTTAGTAGGGAAACCCCATAACCTGTTAACGTTAAAGGATAAAGAAATCATGATGTAGCAACCTTCCTAGGGTTATATATTCTAGGTATCCCTTGTATGGTCAATTATTTTCCTATCTTTAACTCCTTTGAGGCCTTCAATTTTGTTTTTGAGATATATGATTTTCTCCCCGTTGTTTCCATCATATCCAATTTATAGTACATCAAACCTAAATCACCCTTGATCCTTCCTCCTCCATTTTCCAAGATATATTTCCTACGTGAATCATGACATGGGAGACAAACAATTTGATTATACAAGTATCCACAACTTGCCGAACCAGGGAAAATTTTAGGGGCTAACATTCGCCCATGGGCTAATTTTCTATACTTTTTCCAAAGAAAAATTTGATAATTTCCATTTCTTGTAACAATGATTCACCCAAATTTTATAGAATGAAATTATTTTACCCTAAATTTGCCAAAAAATTATATTTAGACTATATAAAATATTATAAATTGAATATTTTTACAAAATATCTCCAAACATTTTATAGATTTCATATTATGGACTAGTGGGATTCACCAAGGTTTCTAAACTTTAAGATAAATTTCCATGCTTAAAATTTTCCTTGTGCCCAACATTATTGGGTGGCCTCCCTTAATGCAACTCTAGAGATGCATTTGAAACCACATTAAAAAATCGACAATTATCTAACTTCCATTAATTAAATACCACTAGGTATACAAACTCTTTGAAGCTTCCCCTCCAAAATCTCCCCTTTAGTTGATAGGGACTCTTCATTTAAAAAAAAAAAAAAATTGAATCCAAAGAAAGGGACTCCTTACCTTTATATGCACCAATAAAAGTTGACTCCTTATGGGACTCCCCCTCTTTAGTTGAGAAGTATTGTCTCTAATTAGGGAGAGTTAGGTTTATGTCAACCCCCTGAATGGGTGACATTATTCCTTTTGCTTCTTTTTGATCGAATGGAGTCTAATCATTGGGTGAATATTATTTTGTAATCCACCACTTCTTCATAGGCTACCATTAAGGTCTTTAGAAGCTACATTGTCTCTGCAAAGGGGCTTCCCAATGACACATTAATTAATGAACAACTATAGTAGTCTAATGATTAAATTAGTAATGATTCCCCCTTAAAAAATTTAATTTATGTTGACACCCTACTTGTACTATCAACTTTGATGAGAATTTTCTCCATTAATTTTACAAAAGAGTCCTAAAGATTTTCCTCAACCATAATGAAACACTGAATGTTACCTTGAAGCAGTTGTAAGCATACTTCATTCCATAATTCTACCGCTATCCCTAGGAGAAGTATCCAAACAAGTTGTATACTCATTATTTCATGATGGGGGTCAAACCCTAGCTTCCAACTACGCAGTACCACAATGGAAGACCCTACAAGTAGTCATTTTTAAATATTGTAGTATTATCCTTTCCTCTATTGAATTCGAATGAAATGCATCTGTTGTGGTGAAGAAAAAACTCCTCCATTTTACTATTGATATCTATAATGGGGATCCTTTGATTAAATGTTGGTCATATTACTTTCTTCAATTTCAATTGTGATCCAATTTCACTTTGATTAATGGGGATCCTTTTGGTTTGCTTGAGTTTGATTTTTCAATTGTATCCTATTAAATTCTTGTTCTACCTCATATGAATATATGGTTTGAAAATGGCTCCTATTTGAATATCAAACATTTTTACTACCTTGGGTTACATAAGTTAACAATATTACATTATTTTTATTTTTTTAATTTTTAAATGTTAACCATAATTTACTTTTTTTTTAAATATTAAAAATTAATAGCCCCAAGACAAAGCTTTTCATTAAGTGACTTTGGCTTTTATCAAATAAAAGCGCATGTAATACTTTTACATGTGGCTGAATAGTGTTGGCATTATGACTAATTCATGGAATTATTATTGATGTGTTGTCCTTGATGGAAACCTACTTGATAAGTTGTCCTTTGATGGAAACCTACTTATGAGTTGTCCTTTGATGGAAACCTACATGATGAAGATGTCAATAGGATGTGTCTACATGTGACAGAGAGTTTGATCAAAGGCATAACAGTTCAAAGGCAGAGGAATGACAAAGTTGAAATTCAAGAAGTATATCTGGGTTCTATCAAGAAAAACCATGTACACATGCGGATATAAAGAATGAAAGGCACATACTTTTTCTGCACCATGGTAGTCTAAATACCAAGGGTACTTACCATGGTATTTCCCTGTGGTATTCAGCTTCGCAACAAATATTTGATCTCGTCTAAGAATACCATAGAAACTAGTATGGTTTTGATCTGTGGTATTGGATATGGGCTACGCCATATAAGGAGATGAAGATCAAAGTGGTAAATCTGTGCAAGTGTGAATATTTGATGAAGAGTTAGATCTCAAGCAAATATTCATGTAATTGGTTGTTGATGTTTTACTTGATCTAAAACTAAGTATACACTCAGGAATTTGATGTTGGATCAAATCCAATCTGAGATGACAATATTGATTATGAGGAAATTTGATCTGTGTTTATAGTGACTTGACGCGTCATTTTTCATTTCTATGTTGAGATCTGGGTATGTTTGAAGTTCTATGCTGTACCAAGTATTTGAGTAAGAAATTTCATATATGTATGTGGATTTTATAGCATGTAAGGTGGGTACACACACGAGTGTGATACTGGTAAGTCACATGTATTTCCTGATCTATACGTGGGTTTGTTTCCTGGAAATCCATATACATGCGGATATTATTTGAGGAAAGTGCCTATAAAAGGTAGAGTTTTGATGAAAAGGATTTATGATTAGTTTAATCAGTCTTGTTGTGTTTCTGTTGTCCATTAATGAAGTCTTCTTGATGATTTTGGATTAAACAATGATGTTTTGATTATGAAATAATTGATTGAAGAATGTTGAAGATACTTGTTTTTTGTGATTGAAGTTTAGTGAAGGTTCTATGGGTGTTTGAGAATGATGCAATGGATCTAAGTATGATTCAGTATTTATTTCAGAACGACAATGATTTAGTATTTATTTCAATTCAGTGGTTTAATATTTGTACATGGGTATGCTTCATGGAAAGTGCGTACACACACAGGTTTGCTACTATAAGGTATCATATATATTTTGTTATATGGTTGACCAGGGTTTGCAGTAGTAGAATCTCATTTCTGTGATGTGTAATATGTTGATTCATATTATTTTACAATGTTCTGAATGTTATGGTATTTTAAGTTGATTGATTTGGGTTTCAGTTGATTATATTGATTCAATGATTGGGTTTCAATGATTGGTTGGTTTAATTGTTGAGTTACAATGATAAGTTTCAGTTTTGATGATTGTCTTGGGCTTAAATGTTGGTAATGGATCCATTCTAAAAATTTGATGAAACGTGGCCTACAAGTTGTGATGTGTTCTAGCAAGTGGATCCAATATGAAAATTCATGAAATGTGGTCCCCGGAAGTGTTAAGGATTGGATCCTTCAATGAGGGAGTTGAAGCTTCCTTCCAGTGGTAGTTATTAAATCACATCATGGGGTTGGGTCTCCCTTCCAGTGAGTGCTGATAAATGAGATCAGGGGGTCGGAGCTCCCTTCCAGTGGGTGATGGAGAACAAGTGAAGGTTGTAGCCTTCTGCAGGTGGGTGGCTACATACTACTATGAGTCTGCGCCAATACAATATTGTAAGAATTTTTTACTTTTTATTAAAAAGAAGACAAAGAGGATAACAACGATGGGTTTTTTCCCAAATTGGGTTTCCACCTTAAATCTTGGTGTTCATGTGTGTTGTTTTTGTGTGATCATTTATTTTTTTCTTACTGCACATGGTTACTATTTATATAATGCTGAATGAAGTATTGATGAACTGACTTGAGATAAACATAATATGAATTCACTGAATGATATGTTTTACTAGATATATGTTAGTTGTATGAATATCAGTAACGTACACACGTGACTTCCCTTCAATAAATTCGCATACATAAATCAGGATATAAAATTGAAAAGTTTAATTGTTTGAAAATACTGATTCACCCAACTCCCCCCTCTTAGTATTTTTCTCCACAATTGGTATCATAGCAAGTCCCTCAGCGGAAGCTTGATCACTTGAAGGAGATCCTTCAAGATGAGTAGCCACGAAGGTGTATTTTCTATCCAACCTCATATATTTAATGGAACTAACTTTATCTTTATGAATGTTAGGATGAGAGCATACTTGTAGGAACTAGGAGTTGAAGTATGGGAAATCGTTAAAATTGGATATCAATATCAAACCTCTATTCCTTCGTATACTTCATGAAATAAATAATATTAAACCAATGCAAACGTTGTAAATGTCATATTGGGAATTCTGGCCGAGTCTGATTTTGTGAAGGTAATGAAACTAAACACAACAAAGAGAATGTGGGATAAGATTATAGAAGTTATGAGGGCGACACCAAGATAAAAAGTGATAAAATTCAAACATTCAAAATAGAGTATGAGAGATTGAAAATGCATAATGATGAAAGCGTTTTAGAATTTTTTCTTAGAGTAGATGAAATTTTTAATTCCATGAGAAATATTGGTGGAGAAATAAAAGATGCTACTATTGTTGAAAATATTTTATACCCCTGACTCCAAAGTTCGACTCCAAAGTCTCTAATATTGAATAAATGCAAGATCTAACATGTCTCACACTTGCTCAAATCCATGGAATACTGACAACATTTGAGATGAGGAAAGGTGGTCCTTCATACATGAGAGAAGCAACCTTGAAAGCTACTGCAAAAGGAAAATGAAAGGAAGAATCAGGTTATGTATCAGAAGAAGAAGAAGAAAACTTCGTAAAGAAACTCCAAGTGTGTATTGGAAGATTTAGAGGTAAGCTTCCTTTCAATTTTTTTTCTTGTGTTAGAGTTTGTCATTATGCTTCTAAGTGTCCCTATAGAGAAAATAAGGAGAAACAAAAAGAAGCTACAACAATAAATAGGAAGAGGCTTGAAAAAAAGAGAAGTTTTTATACACATGAAGACAATGATGGTCTTTCATATGGAGAAGAAGGTGAGGCTGATCAAGTTTGTCATGTACTTATGGAATTTAAAGATAAAAGTAGTAATGAGTTTGATGGCCTAGAAGAAAATGGTACTTTTATTGAAAACTTTTATAGGAATATATCAGATGGAGTAACAGTTATAGATGGGAGAAAATATTTAAGTTTGGGGACAACCCACTCTCTATTGGTCCATAATAAAGAAGATGAAAAATCATTAGGTATGGGTCGTTGTTCAAAATGTGATCCATTTTCTTTTCTATGCAACAATGATAGTGAAATCACTGAGTTGGCGCTTATGAGTAAAAGTGAAAGAAAGCACTCTAAAGAGAAAATGGATTAAAAAATGATGCGTTTAGAAGAAATAGATCAAGGAAAATTAGGATCAATTGATAGTGAAGATGTACCTATGCTAAGCAAAGATAATTATTAACAATGGAAAGAAAAGATCAAGTATAATCTAATTTATCTCGATGGCTGGCATCTAGTGTGCAATGGTTACACCAAGTTGCATCCATCAGAAAAGGAAGTGAAAATGAATGGTAAGGTTTTGAGTTACATCTTTTGTAGCATATTTGATTCAATATTGAATAAGGTTATGCCTTATACTACTATAAAGCAACTGCGGGATAAGCTACAAGAAATACATCAAGAAGTCTCAAATGAATATTTCTCGAGTAATTCTATATCTAACAATGTGTTCAAAATGACAGATGGAGTTGTTGATTCAAATGAAGATAGGGTTGAAGAAATTTTTGATCTTAAAACAAAACTTAATCTTGCTTTGAAAACGATTGTTAATCTTAAAGACAAAAAGAAAGCTTATGATAACAACGATCATGCTAGTATGATATCTAACAAATATTGTGAACGTCTTGAAGCTGATGTCATCTCTCTGAAAGCGGATCTTGAAAAATTAGATAAGAGAAATGAAGAACTACTTCAAGCATTTGAAGAACAATAAAATCGGTTGAAAGAAGAGATTCTCAATATCTAGAAAAGGAGAAGAAATATCAGGTTGATGTAAACATCCTAAAAGGTAAATTAGAAGGAAAAAATGAACATTTGTGAATTCATGATCGTACTAAGATTTTGATAATAGTATTAGTAGTCAAAGGTCTCCTCCCATCGAATCTGGTCTTGTTTTTCATGAAACTATTAAAGTAGAATCTAGTTCACAAGTTGAGGCAAGGAATTATCATGCAAAATTGGAAATCTTGAACAAAGAGATAAGACGTCAACCTTATCAACAACCAAGGAAATAAAATATTTAAAGGAAATTATTTACTCCTAACTACAGAAGCGTTAATCGATTTTCTCCTCCAATCAATAATGTTGAATGTTCTATATCTCATAATTATGATCACATTGTAGCCAAATATAGAATTAGAATGTTTCAAGCTAATAATTGCCTCACAGAAAGATCATCAACTTCGACATACTTTAATGGATATTGTTTTGCTTCCAATATGTTTCGTCACAAATCCATTGATTGCAATAGAAGGAATACGAAACATATAAGATGTTATTCTTGTAATGGGCATGTAGCAAAATAATGCAGGAACAAGTCTATGGATCACCACAGAAAATAGGGTAAGCAACCAAAAAAGAATGTTAGAAGACCTGAAAAAGATGGATCCACCAACATTTTTCATAATCAGCAAGAAAACGAATAACAGATAAGGTGTGGTCTTCCTCTCTTCTCATTTAAATATGAAGATGAATGGTACATAAATAGTGGATTCTCTCATCAAATGACTGGAGATAAGAGTAAAATGGAGTCCCTCAGGAAAAACCAACATGATAATGTTATTCTTTAAACTAATGTTTTAGAAAAAGTTCTAGGACAAGGTAAAGCCATGATTAATAAAAATAGAGGAGAAGATGATCATTTATTAGTTCAAGGGCTAAAGAAGAATATTTTAAGTGTAGGTCAAATGGCATATAAGAGAAATATAATTATGTTTACATCTTCCAAGTGCAAGGTTATGAATGAATTAACTGGAAAATTCATAGCAAAAGGATATAGAAATCCAGAAAAATTATATGTATTTGAAGAACAAAATTCTCATAAATATTAGAAAGATTCATACTCAGAGTAAAAGAATATGGTGTGTATTGCAGTCCCTTATTCTTAGATGAATATTTCTAACAATGTCTGCAAAAGTGGTGAGAGGTACTTGACCTCATGAAAAGAGAATATGATTATCAGGTCCTTAGAATCAGTGATGTGTAATCTCAGGGGGAGTAATACATGTTTGTCTTGATGGTGATTTACATGGTCGTTTTTTATTTTCATGTTGTTTATACTACTCATAGTGCCTCTCGTGTAGTAACAATGCACAGGTACAGACAAAACAGACTCAGGGTGAGATGAAGGTGTGAAATTTCAATATTTCACTTTATATACGCAGATCGTATAAAAAAAAGTCATGTGTGTAAGTGAATTATGAACTGAACAATCGCATATATCATGGTATGATGAAGAAACAATGGATCAGACTCAAGGAAAGGGTATGATATGCTTCACTCAATTATTGGTTGGATTTCATGTTCTGATGGTTGATGATGGCAATATGCTGTTTATATTTAGAAGTGATTTTAGTCTTTCTAAGTTGTTGATACCTTGATGGATGATTGGTTGATGAAGATACTTTGATGATTCTTACTCATATATGAGATGATATGATCAAATCTGACATTGAACAATTGGCACAGGTTCAAGGGGAGAATTTCATATGCTTCTAATAATGCATTGTTGGCATTATGTTTGTGATGTTTCTTATGTTGTTGAAGTTCTTGATCACAATATCTGCTTGAGTTTCATATTGGTGAAATAAGTTATTGATGAAGTGGTTTTGGTGTTATAATTCTTCTTTATATGAAGAATGATGTTGCTAAGACATGGTTATTATGCTATTGCTACATCTGCTGGATGATACTTGGAAGCATGGAATTTTTTATGATGATGAAGAATGATGCTACATTGCCCTATCTTACTTTATGATGATATGCTTGTTGTTGTTGCTGCATACCTAGTCATAGGTTGATGATATTGAATCTACATTGCCTTATCTTTCGAATTGATGATGGAAATGTTGGGAAAAATAATGAGAGGAGGGGTGAATCAATATTTTAAAAACTAACAATAATAATTTTATTTTCTAAAATATGTACACGACTTTACGAAACCCAACTCACATATGTATGTGACTTCTATAAAAGAAACTAGTGTATGCTTAGTAAACTTGTAAAATAGATAATTCTTTATCTGTTAAACTTAAACCAAAATGTAAGAGATTTATCAGGCATTTGATAAGCAGTAAGCAAGTGCACTAAGAACATAATAAATTATCACACATAAGCAACACACATGAACACCAGGATTTAAGGTGGAAACCAAATGCGGGATAAAACCACCATTATTTTCATCTTAGTCTTCAAATTTGTTAACATCAAAAACTTCTTACATTCTTGTACTAGTGCGAACTCATGCTAGTACATAGGCACCCACTTGCTGAAGACTAAAACCTTCACTTGTTCTCTAGCTCCTACTGGATGGGATTTCCAACCCCCTGATCTAATTACCAACTACTATTGGTATGGAGCTTTGATTTCCCAACTAAAAGCTCAAACCCTCAGCAACATCTGTGGACCACATTTCATAAATTTTCTCACTAGATCCACCTTCTTTAATACATCACAACTTGTATATCAACTGAAGCAAACACCAACTTAATTCAAACATAACAGTGAGATCATTGTAACAAGAAGGTAGAACTAAACTCATAATACTTCATCAACAAATAGAATCAATTGCAACCCTGATCATTCATATGTGAAAAATCATATGCTACTTCAATTAAGGTAACCCACATGTATACACACTTTTCTGTAGAGTAACCTATGTACAGATCTCAATATATTAAAAAATTGTAATTTTGAATCAGACATAGAGTGGACTAGAGTTATTATGAAATATTCTATTAGCTTACAGAATCCTCATATAGTTAGCAAAATCAATAATCTTTTCAACATGTAACCAAATTCAACTTCATCATTTAATCAGTTCTACTTCATACATTATCATTCAACCCAGATCAACATGAGGACATCATTGATAGAAAACAGAGATACAAAAATTCTCATTAGGTTGATCAGTCATTTATGAACATAAAACCTTCCTTTATATACGCGACTTTGAATAAACGAAATCGCATGTATACGCAACTTAACTGAGACCAACTTGCACACAAATCTGCAATTTTTTATCCTTAAATTGTACAACTCTTCAAAACTTTAGAAATCCCATATTATAATATTCAAGGATTAAAAAGTACTTCAATACTTAAATCTATTCCATCCATAAGCAAATCATACAATGGAAAGTAATTTCAGGTCTCATGATCCTGATCCATAATTGTATTAATTGATGCTTAATTTTTTCATATCTATGTGTCAACTATGGCCCTTACAATGCAAATATACTTAAGATTTAAGTATTCATCAAAAACCCTTTCACATGCACACTTATCACTTTGATCTTCAGCTCATTATATAGTTAGAGCCTTAGCCAATACCATGATTCAAAACTACACTAGTGCTGGTGGTAATCTTGGACGAGATCAAGCAACCATTACTACGCTCAATATTGTGGGTTAATACCAGCGTAATGACCCTTGGTAATCTTGAATTAGTGCACCAACATTTACGCAACTTTTCTTATTTGTACTTGCGTGTATGTGTGACTTGGCTTTGATGAACCCATGTAATGATCTTCAAATATTCACCTTTATCAAACTTCTGATTATGAGCTATAAAACTTTGTTTCATCATTCTGTTATTCAGTTCCATCACTCCGTCACCTTTGAACTGACCTGTGGATTCATATAGTTACCATATATTTGTTCTGTTACAAGTGAGTTTCCATGAAGGACAACACATGCATCATAATGCCAACAATCTCCCCCTTTGGACTTTACAACAACCATTTTGGTGTTGATCACCTCAACCTGTAGAAACCTGCTAGACACATCAAATAACCATTATTGAAACACCAAGATACTCTCCCCCTTTGAGATCAAGGGAAAAAGGTAGACCAAAGTTCCCCCTTTGGATCTGATTTGCATTATACTGTCCATGGTGCCCCTGAGCACATGCTAAATCTTGATAAATATTTTCAAATGAAGAACATGACTCTATAACTCAAATGAGTATGAACTTCCTATCACCAAGGACTCATACTTACATGAATCACCCAACCAAGTGGGGATACATATTTGACTTAACCACCCAACCAAGTTGTATTACGTTTTTTACACTACCACTCAACCAAGTGGGATTACATATTTGACATGACTGAATATGACAATTATTACATCATAGATCTCCACATCAAATGATAGATATAACATTAATAACTGAGACCAAAACATCTCAATAGTAGTATAATTCAGCAACCATAATGCCAAAAATGCATTACATTCTGCAAGGCCAATGCTCCCCCTAAACCTGTGCTACTTGTTCATTGTCAACAACGCATTAATCATAGAATCCTCATCAATCAGATAAATATCAATGAGATAAACAAAACTCAATACCATATTAGCAAACTATTACCATCAACACCAGACCAAGAAAAATCAAATCATAGCTGTCAGTAGCATATCAGACAATGATCTTGAGTCTGTCCCACTGTTATTCTATCAGATAAAAACATATGCGACTGTCTACAAAGAAACTGACATATATATGTGACTATACTTCATGAAATACGCGTATAGAAAGAAACCTTCTGAATTTTCACCTATAGACCAAGAAGACTAGATTAACAGCAAAATGAGGCGGAGACAGATCCTAGTTTTTATCTGAGATATTCAAATGATTCTCTCAGAGGAGGTTTCGTAAATATATCAACAACTTGTTCTTTGGAGGGAACATACTCCAATTTAACCTTTCTCTCAAGAACTTGTTCTCGTAGAAAGTGATACTTAATTGGAATATTCTTGGTAATGGAGTGCATAACAAGATTTTTCGAAATACTAATAGCACTTATGTTATAACATAGGATGGGGATGCGTGGAGAACATTTGATTTGCATATCTTGTAATGTTTTCATCATCAGATAACTTGTGTGCAAGAATATCCAAGAGCCACATATCTTGCTTCCACTGTAGATAAGGAAATGAAACCTTGTTTCTTGTTGAACCAAGATACCAATAGGGGCCCCATGGAAATGAAACTCTACTAGTGCTTTTTCAGTCATCCACATTTCCAGCCCAATCCGCATCAATGTATGCATGAAGGGTAAGATCTTCTTCTTTAGGATACCATAGACCAAAGTCTTGGGTTCCTTGGAGATATTTGAATATTCTCTTCACTTCCTAAAGATGTGATTCATTTGTATTGGCTTGGAAACATCTAAGAATACCAACTACATGCATGATATCTACTCTAGTACATGTTATATAAAGAATACTTCTAATCATATACCTATGCTCTTGTTGGTTTACTACGAGAGAATCATCATTAGAACCGAGGATAAATCCTGTCATCATGGGAGTACATACAAGTTTGCAATCTTCCATCCCATACTTATTTAAAATCTTCTTTAGATATTTTATTTGTGATACAAAGATGCCTTCTTTTTCTTGTTTCACTTGTAGACCAAGAGAATAGGTTAGTTCCCCAAGTAAAGACATTTCAAATTCTTTCTGCATAACAAAAGAAAAGTTTTGACTCATAGATTATACATTACTACCAAAGATGATATCATCAACATAAACACCAATAATTAACAGTTTATGATCCTCAATTTTTGTGTGCAAGTTTATGTCTGTGGATCATTTTGTGAAACCTTGTTGTTGAAGATATTTTTCAAGATGATAATAACATGTCTGCCGAGCTTGTTTTAGCCCATATAAATCCTTTTTGAGTTTGCATACAAGGTTTTCATCATTCCCCAAAATGAATCCTTTTGGTTCTTCAGTATATACTTCTTCTTCTACATCTTCATTAAGGAAAGTAGATTTTACATCCATTTGATAAAGATTGAAATGTCAAAAACTTGAAAGTGCAAGAAACATTCTTATGGCTTCAAGTCTGGCTACTGGTGAAAATGTTTCTTCAAAGTCTATACCTTCTTTTTGAGCATAACCTTTACAAACAAGTCTAACTTTGTTCCTAATGACCTATCCCTTTTCATTCAACTTACTTTTGAATATCCATTTTGTCCCAATAACATTTTTATCGTGAGGCCTTCGAACCAATTCAAAAGTATCATTTTTTTCAATTTGATTAGGTTCTTCATTCATGGTCTTAACACAACATTTATATTTACTAGCTTGATTAGCATTTTGTAGTTCAATGGTGGATAATAAAGCTAGATAAATAGGAGATCCTATAAGGGTTCTTCTTGTTTGTACCCTAGATTTCTTTTCTCCTAGAATTTGAGTTTCTGGATGATTCTTTTGATCATACCTCAATGGAGTCTTTCCTTTGTCTGATGTGTCTTCTTCTACTGCTTTATTAGCTTTTTCTTCTATATCATTGCGATTTGATTTGGGAAATAATTAATCATCATCATCATCCTCTTTTGCTGATGTTACCTTTATGGGATATGTACATACTTCATCAATCACGACATCAATGCATTCAAAAAATTTCCAAAGTCTCTTATTGTAACATTTGTATAATTTTCTTCTAGATGAGTAACCAAGAAGTATTACTTTGTCTGCTCTACCTTCAAACTTACCACGTTTTTCATCATTATTTTTGATGAAACATTTGCTTCCAAAAACTCTAAAATGCTTTACACTAGGAGGCTTACCATACCAAAGTTCATACGAAGTTTTATCACTATTCACAGAAACATGAGCCTTGTTGAGAATATTTATTGCAGTATGTGCAGCTTCACCCCCAAAAGGTGTCAAGAGTTCCAGTCTCATCAAGCATAGCATGATACATTTGTTGAAAAGTTATATTCATTCTTTCTGCCACATGATTTTGTTGAGGAGTCTTAGCTACATAAAATTGTCTTTTTATACCATTTTGTTCATAGAAATCAAATAATTCATCTAATATGTAATCTCCTCCTCAGTCAGATTTGAGACATTTTATTTTTATATCTAATTCATTTTCAACTAATGCTTTGAATACTTTAAATTTATCAAATGCTTCATCTTTGTGTTTCAATAAACCGATCCAAAACATTCTAGAAAAGTCATCAATGAATAAGATATAATATTGTTCTCCACAAGGTGACTATTTCCTTATTGGTCCACACAAATTAGTTTGTATAAATTCAATAGGCTTACCTGTTGATCCTTCTTTGGCATTGAATTGAAATTTGGTTTGCTTATGGAATTGACATGACTTAACATATGGTAATTTCTGGTATGGTGATGTTGGGTAAATCATGAACAACTTTGACCCTGCTTGATTTTCTGATTTGAGAGAAGCTTAGATGTCCCAACCTTCCATGCCATAACAAATTTTCCTCTGCCTTGCCTAGGTAACATTGTTCTTGGCCACCTTTCAATGTATACAAATTGCGTGGGGTTCTTTTTCCTTTTATTATGGAGTTTCATGTGTCAAGTTCACGAACCACACATTCTTTTGATCGAAATACCACCTCATTTTCTTTGTCAGACATTTGGCTAACACTCAACAAGTTATGCTTTAACCCATCAACATACATAACATTACCAGCTTTAACCTTTTATTTCATAAAAAACAGAACCTTTACCCTTAATGACAATAGGCGAGTCATTTCCAAAAGTGACATTCTTTTCTTTCTCTAAAGCATTATAGGAAATAAGTCTATCTGTATCACTTGTCGTGTGTTTTGGGCATCTTCTATCAATGTACCATTGATTTTCTTGTCCTTATACAAGCAATTCTATGCCATATCTTTCAAGCTATAACTCCTTCCTTTTCCATACCTTAGAATTTGTTGATATTTTCTCTTTTGAGATGTTGCCGCTATAATTTGGTCCTACATTCAGATTCTTCATGTTCAAAGTTATTGCAAAATGAGCATTAAATTTCATCTTTGAGAGGTTAGAAGTTATTATAAGTGTTCTTCTTGCTTCTCTAGTCATGATGGTTTTGTATGCAAGGAGATGAAAGGTCACAGGTTGCATGTGAGGAGGAAATTGAAAGAAAATAATCGAAAATGAAGGAAATAGAGCCCTCATTAATAAAAAGGCTTCTAAGGATTAGTTGGTAACCTTTTGTCAATTGAGTTTTGGAGGTCTCTCATTATTCTCTGTATCTCTCACCCTTGGGCACTTAGATTTTTCTTAGAGCATTTTAGCATTAGAGCAAGAAACACAAATAAGACAAGAAGAAGCAAAGATCAAGCATGGAAAGGAAGGATCAAGCAGCTACATCAAGATTCTTTACAGGTATCGATTTCATGTGGATTTTCCTTACTAGATTTAGCATGCATAAAATTGCATGTGGTTATTTTATTTTTATGGAATGGCTTTTGTCAGGTGTAACAATGTTCTCAGCCTAGCCTTGCCATTTCCAGATAGCCATGGTTTGATGCGGTTCTCATATTTTCGTTGAGCTGGATTGCAAGACGGATTTAGAGCTGAGTGGGGTAGATCTCCGAATGATACAGAACATGGCCTAGTGGTCCTTGAACCAGACTGTGGATCACGGTAAAGCCACTGACCTATGGACCCCTGAGCCAAATTGTGGGTTGCAATAAAGCCAGGATTGTGTTGCCTCGGTGGGGCTAAGAATCCTTGCCATTGAATGGAAAGGTATATGGTAAAGCTAAGAGGTGGTTTGTTCTTAATTGGGCCTACTAATCCTAGGTTTGGGATATGTGGTAAAGCTTGGAGAGTGGGTCTCGGTTTAGGGCCTAGTGATTCAGGGTTGGATTGCGATAAAGCCTGACAAACTACGAGATAAGAAAATTCCTCATGGTGTAGGTGGAGAAATCTGGTGGCATCCATGATTGTTTGACCTAGTGATTGGGTGGAGATTAGGGTAAAGCCTGTTATGATGTGTTCATTGTGTTGGCCTAGTTATCAAGGATGGATTACGGTAAAGCCTAGTTTCTATTAATGAGGGTGAGGTGGTTTAGCCTAGGTATGCCTTGGTTGGTTCTTTCTATTTGAGTCCCAGATTCATGCTTGGAATATGGCATGGGGGTGAATGGCTGAAGAGAGATTTGGCTAAGCCATTCTATGGTCGGGTGGAACATGGAAGTCCCATCAAGTGTTTGGTTTTTACATCATTAATGAAAGCTTTTTTCTCCTTGTATTTCTATGATCATTTTCATGGATTATATGTGGTATTTATGGTTGTACTTTCATGAGTATTTTTGTTGTTATTATGCTAGTTATACGTGTGTTTTATGACAACAACTATGTATGGCTCTCAGAATGTTTTTACTTGTAAATGAATGGATAATGTATCTATGGCATAATAGAGGATAATGAAGTAAATGACATGAGGGGACAATGGTTCATATCAATTCTCAGATAAGTATGAGATCTATACACTTAATTTTGTTGTTTACACCTGTAAGTTACATGTTGACGATATGATTGACGAAATGCCTATCATGGATAGTAGGGGTTTGGTTAAGGTCTTGTTCAACTTATTGCTTTGGCATCATAGTTTTCTTATTCTTTTACTGATCTTAATGTTGGGTTGTGTTATATTATTTCCACGACTAGCCCCCCTAGGCAAATTAGGGGGTTAGAGGGGGGGCGAAGCCCCCCCTTCGCTGAGCCAATGTGTAGCGGGGGGGTTACAGGGGGTTTGAGGGGGGTGGTTAACCCCCCCCTATGGGGTCCAAGGCAGTGCTTGGGGGATGTTTCTTTTTTTTCACCCGTCGTTTTGTCCATGGTTTTCACACATGGTTTCGGGCGTGATGGTTTTCGGTCCATGGTATTGGATGCTTCGGCATGTATATATATGTATTGTAAAATTAAAAGGAACATAATGAAAAATCAATCTGGTAGTCCCAATTTTGCGATACAGGGGAAAATCTCTCTGTATATTTGTTTTAGGTGTTATGCTCTGGCCATTGTTCATTTTCTGTTTTTAGAATTCCTATGCATTTAATTTCTGTACGAGGTTAAAAACTACATTTGGTATCGTATTTGTTTTGGCTTCAAGGGGACGCCTTTGTTACTAAGGGGT
The DNA here is from genome assembly GCA_000404065.3 of Pinus taeda. Taxonomy (NCBI): domain Eukaryota; kingdom Viridiplantae; phylum Streptophyta; class Pinopsida; order Pinales; family Pinaceae; genus Pinus; species Pinus taeda. The sequence goes on along the minus strand of APFE030633660.1, from coordinate 237,530 downwards.
TTCACTCAAGCTTGTGGTAGACCCTATTCAGAGGGAGATCCATGGGATCAATTCTGGTGGTGGAAGAAGATGGCGAGCAGTGGAAAGATGCAGATCAAGAAAATTAATTGTTAGAGTTTTGAGTTGTGGAAACTCAAGATGGAGGATCTGTTGGTGGATAAAGATTAGTTGATCACAGTAGATCTAGGTACTAAAACTACGGGAGTGTCCGATGAATAATTGAAGAAGTTGGATCGGAAGGCAAAGAGAACAATACACTTGTGTGTCTTAGATTCAGTACTGTTGAATGTATCAGGGGAAGCTATGGTGAAGGCTTTATGGGACAAGTTAGGGACTTTGTACCAATCTAAGTCTCTGGTGAATAAACTTTTCCTATAGAAAAAGATGTATAACATGAGGATGAAAGATGGAGACTCAGTGACAGAGCATCAAACACATTTAATACTGTGGTAAGTTGGTTATTATATGTTGATATTAAAATTTCATATGAAGATAAGTGCATCAGTTTGTTGTGTTCTCTACTAGATTCGTGGGATAGTGTGGTTATTGCAATAGACAGCAATGCAACTGCCTTGGAGTTTGATGAAATAGTCTCATCCTTACTAATGGAGGAAATAAGATGGAAAAATATGGAGAGCCTGAATGGTGATGCGTTGTCTGTACGAGGACAGTCCCAGAACAAAAACAAAAATAATTCATTGAGTGGTAAATCTAAATCTAGAGGGAGATCTAAATCTCCAGGAAAAGCTATAAAGGTGTGTTGGAAATGCGGAAAGGAAGGGCACTACAAAAGGGACTATAAATCTAAATCTACTGACAAAGGAGAGGGATCTGATGATGCTCCTTCTACAGAGGCAAAAACCACCTCAGATGAAGGTGGGGGTGTGTACTTGAATTCTTCAAGTACACATATAGATCACGAGGCATGGCTGATTGACTCAGGTGTATCCTTTCACTTCGCTCCCCATAGAGAGTGGTTTTGTGAGTATGAGAAATATGATGTTGGTGATGTCTTCTTAGGGGATGACAAGAAGATTAGAATTGTTGGTCATGGAAAAGTCAAGTTAAAGTTGCAAGTTGGAAGGATTGGAACAATTCCAGATGTTCTGCATATTCATGCATTAGGAAAAACTTGATTTCTGTAACCAAGCTCGATGATGCAGGTGTAAAACTAGTGTTTGATAAGGATACCTGCAAGATGGTTTGGGGAGCACTGGTATTGATGCAGGGAGTTTGGATTAGAATTCTATACAAGATGAAAGGTAGCATTGTTATTGATGGGTGCAATAGTTATGTGGTTCCTAAAATTGGAGTAGAAAATCTAGTGGTCTCTGGAGAAAAGACCATGCTATGGCATCAAACGCTTGGACATATTGGAGAGAAGGACCTTCGAGTACTTCATGGTAAAGGTATGGTAGAAGGTATGACTAATAGATCTCTGTATTTTGACTTTTGTGAACATTGTGTATATGGGAAGCAGAACCGGGTGAGTTTCCCCTCTAGTGGTAAGAGGGCGAAATAGATATTAGAGATTGTGCACAGTGATGTGTTTGGACCTGTGAAGGTTCCATCACTGGGTAAGTCTATGTACTGCATATCATTTATAGATGACTTCTCAAAGAATACATGGATATATTTCCTCAAGAAGAAATCTGAAGTCTTTGACAGGTTTAAAGAATTTAAGGCTCTCACAGAAAACCAGACAGAGAAGAAGATAAAGGTTTTGAGGACAGATAACGGTGGAGAGTTTTGCAAGAAGGAATTTGAATAATTCTGTAAGAAGTGTGGTATAGCACGACAAAAGACTACTCCAGACACACCTAAGAAAAATGGAGTTGTAGAAAGAATGAACAAGACATTGATGGAAAGGGCAAGAAGCATGCTCAGTGGTGCTGGGTTAGGATAGGAATTCTAGGCAGAGGCGGTGGAGACATCATGTTACCTGGTCAATAGATCACCTTCATCAGCGTTGGAGGATAAGACTCCATAAGAGGTATGGAATG
>APFE030633660.1:202886-222858 GCA_000404065.3 Pinus taeda | reverse complement strand
ATATTTCTTCAAGATCTGTTTGAGATACTTGGTTTGAGATAAAAAGATTCCTCCTTCCTTTTGTTGGATTTGCAAACCAAGGAAATATGTCAGTTCTCCCAGCAAGGACATTTCAAATTCTTTCTGCATGACCACGACAAAGCTTTGACTCATCTCTTCTTCATTGCTGCCAAAAATATTGTCATCTACATACACAACAAGTATTAGCAATTTGTCATTTTCAACTTTTATATAAAGATTGTTATCTGCTGATCGTTTTGAAAAACCTTGTTGATGAAGATATTTATCCAAATGACAGTACCAAGCCCTTGGAGCTTGTTTGAGCCCATAGAAAGCCTTTTTCATTCTGCATACAAGATTTGGATCATTTCCAAGAATGAACCCATATGGTTGTTCAATGTATACTTCTTCTTCCAAGTCTCCATTCAGGAAGGCTGATTTCAAATCCATTTGAAATACTTTGAAGTTTTGAAAACTTGAGAGAGCAAGGAACATTCGGATGGCCTCAAGTCTTGCAACAGGAGCAAAGGTTTCTTCAAGGTCTATTCCTTCTTGCTGCACATACCCTTTACAAACAAGTCTGGCCTTGTTTCTAATTACTTCTCCATTTTCATTCAATTTATTTTTAAAAACCCATTTTGTTCCCATAACATTCTTATCCTTTGGTCTAGGAACCAACTCCCAAGTGTTGTTCTTTTCACATATGATGGTATTTGGATGTGATGCATATGTATATGCTCCAAAGGAGAGAAGAACAAAGTTGGATAGTAAATCTGAAAAGTGCATCTTTATTCGGTATAAGGATGGTTTAAAAGGCTATAAGCTTTGGAACCCAATAACAAGGAAGGTTGTGTACAACTGAGGTGTGGTTTTTAAAGAGGTGAAACATGTTATTAAACATGAAGTCCCATCAAAGGAACATGAGAAGATAGAGTTTGAGCTAAAGGAGGAAGAATCAGGCTCTACAATAGAGGAGGAATCAAAGGATGAAGAGCCACAAACTCTGGTTGCAAGGAGATCAATTCGAGAAAGAAGGCAGCCGTAAATGTATAGTCCATCTAATTTTTGTTCAATTTTTTTTTTATCTATTACTGATGATAATCCTAGAACTGTGAAGGAAGAAGTATATTCAGAGGATGGAAAACTCTGGAAAGAGGCCATGGTTGATGAAATGGCATCTTTGCACAAAAATGAGGCTTCGGATCTGGTGGAGTTGTCGCCTGGAAGGAAACCCATTGGAAACAAATGGGTGTTCAAGAAGAACATAAATGTAGAAGGAAAGGTGGAGAAATAAAAAGCTCGGTTGGTAGCAAAATGTTATTCCCAAGTGCCGGGAATTGATTTTGGTGATATTTTTTCTCCTGTTGCCAAGGTAGCTTCCATTAGGTTACTTTTATTTGTTGTTGATGCTTCTGATTTTGAGGTAGAACATATGGATGTGAAGACAAAATTTCTTCATGGGGATCTGGAAGAAAAGATATACATGAAGCAACCTGAAGGCTTTGCGGTGAAGGGTAAGAATGAATTGGTATGCAAGTTAAAAAAGTCTCTGTATGGGTTAAAATGGTCACCAAGGATGTGGTATAAGAAATTTGATACATTTATACGGGGGTTTGACTTCACCAGGAGAAAAGCAAATCATTGTGTATATTTTAAATTAATTGGTGACCGTGTTATTTATCACTCCATTTTGGGCAGTGAGCTGGGCTCTAGGCCTGAAAAAGTGGTTTAAATCCCAGGGTCGCTAGCACAAAACTAGAAAATTAGGTCCCTCGAAGCTGGCATAGAAGCATATGAGAGCGAATTTGTATTTATGGACATTGTCATGCCTATAGCATGAGAGTGAATAAGGCCTAAGATGGTCAAAACTTTAGTAGGACCCAAGGGCAAACTGTTTGCAGCATTGGATTGGTTTTTGTGGGTCACGAAGTTGATGCTGGATGACTATGTGTGATGTTTCCATTGATTCCACTTCCTTAAGGTCACATAGGAGGTCGAATCAAATCATAGTAGCCCCTCGTCACATTTTTACTGCAATTGGCTAGTTGCTTCGGTAGATGTGGGAGGAGGGTGTTACAAAGTGGTATCAGAGTGGGTTGATCTCTGTTTGGGTCATATCTGATACCACATAGTGGTATCAAAGCATGGTTCACCCCTCAGACTTGATGGGTCATGCATGTTGGTCATACATGCATGCTAGTTTCATGTGTCCCTTTTACACTTGCATTCCATGTGATTGTTGCATTTGTTGGATGATCATTTATGGTGGTAGGAAGGTTTCCAAGTTGAATTTGATGTTGATTTTGTGGAATGCATTTGTCATGAGTATATGAATGGTTACATATTGTTACATGTCACTTACATGTTGATTTTATGTTGCTTACTTACATCCTTGTATGTTAGGCTACATTCTTGTAGATTTGATTACATGTATCAGTCTTGTAGGTTTATTAAAAGAATTGATCGCCTATGTTCGACTACATGTGTTTATGTGTATGTGTAGTTGTTTAGACATTTCTTATGCATGTTGAGGGTTTCATGTGGAAATTTTTACAATGGAGTAATGGTTCTTGTCATGGATGAGGTCATAACATGCATTGTTGATATGGCCTTGCATTGATGATGGGACCCTAGCTAGAATGATGTTTATGCGTTGATGCACTTATTTTTTATATGTCCATATGTTGTTATGATTATGTTATACGTGTATCACGTTGATTTGATGATCTTGTAGATGAGATATCCTCCCCGAATTATGCTAAGGTACATTGATTTATCTTGATTTGGTTTATCTAACATATTATGCATTGCAAGAAAGAGACGAAATGGCTAGTAAGGTGGTAGACTACATAGAATCTCCCTATGAATCAAATGGGTAGCATGGTGTGGGGCACTCTTCTGATTTGGCAGACACATTGAGAAGATTGAAGTAAGAAATAAGAAGTTGTAAGGCAAATAATGACCGCATCATATAGACATAAAATAAACAAGTAGAGGTTAATGCTATACTCCTTTAGAGTTTGTAAGACTTGTAGTTACAAGGGACACATCAGATCAACCATGGACATGGGGATAGAACTAATGGGGCATATGGCACTAGGTCTCCTGGTAGACACAGGGTGAATAGATCTCATATGGTGAGAGAAGGCAGATTGTTGGACACTCCGAATAGAAGGGGTGATGAGCACATGTATATTATAATTCAAAGTTTTGATAGACATCATGATTTTCATCGCTAACATCCTTATAAGAGGAATTATAGGGGATACTTTATAGATGAGTTTAAGAAAGTCAGGCAACCTACTTTTGATGGAGATGTAAAGAAGCAGAAGATGCAAATGCTTGGATACTTGGGAAGAGAAAATTCTTTGAGTTGCATGAGTACACAAATAACATGAAGTCCAGAATAGTTATCTTCATCTTGAAAGGTAACGCAAACATCTAGTGGGAAGATGTTAAGTGGGTCAGAGGCATCTGGATGGATTACTTGAGTTGGTAGGAGTTCAAGAGGCTTTTCAAGAAGAAGTACTTGTCAGAGAGGTACTACGATAGTAAGGCCAAGGAATTCTATGAGCTAAAGATGGGATAAATGATATATGAAGAGTACACGACCAAGTTTTTGAAGCTATTGAGGTATGTACGGAATCTTATTGATGAGAAAGATAAGTTTCAATGATTTGTAAATGGTTTTCCATTAGCATTTAGACATCGGATTGAGTATAATGAGCCTCGATCACTTGAGGAAGTTATTGGGAAATTGAAGCATTGTTATCAACACTCAAAGCGTAAGAATGAATCTCAGTAAGGATGGAAGGGAAAGAATAAAGGTAAAGGTAAATGGAATCCTAAGAGGACAAGGCCTCTACATGTAGATGAGAAAGAGAATGTGGCACCATAAAAGATATTTAATGCAGCTAGATAGGGACATGAGTCACAGCAACAACATAGAGGTAGGTGTTGGTACTAGTCGGTTGGAGTGTTGGACATGTGGCAAGGAACACCTTAATAGAGGTTGTCCATAGAATCAGGGTGGTAGGCCTTAGATATATAATGCACAGGAGGCGCACACTGTTGGGGATGTTGAGCAGAGAATTCCTTGTATCTATGCGGCAGTGGACAAAAGACAGGCATAACACCATGCATCAATAAGAGTTGTGATCAAGTTATTTCTATTTTCATTAACCCCAGATCTAATTATAGCTATGTTAGTCCTGACTTGATGGATAAGTGTGGTTTGAGTAAAGAGCTACATGTAGATTCTTAGTTAGTGCAATTGCCTACAGGTATGAAGAAGTGAGTTCATCATTGGGTAAGAGCTTATGCATTCGATTTGAATGCTATGCCTACCACAACACATCTAAATGTACAACCGTTGGGATCATACAATATCTTTTTGGGCATGGATTGGTTGTATATTCATAGAACCATGATAGACTATTATGAAAAAATCATTGAGTGTGTTGATGACAATGGAGAACCAAGAGTCTTACAGTGTAAGAAGAAATCCACATCAATTATGATGGTTACATCTATGCAAGAAACGTGTAGCCACAAGAAAGGGTGTATGTTATTTGCAATACACATTTATAGTGATAAGGGTAACGAGGTTGATGATGGAGATGTGTTGATAAGGTACCCAATTTTGTAGCAATTTGAGTATTTATTTCCTAAGGACATTACAAAGTTACCACCTCACAGGGAGGTAGACCTTTCTATTGAGGTATTCCCAGGGGCATCTTCAACATCAAAATAACCTTACATGATGAGAACACCTGAGTTAGTTGAGTTGAAGTTGTAGTTGAAGGAAATGTTGGAAAAGGGATACACTAGGTCGAGTCTATCACCTTGGGGTGCACCAATATTGTTTGTGAAGAAGAAAGATGGTACTCTGAGATTATGCATTAACTACAGGAAGTTGAACAAAGTGACCATCAAGAATAGGTACCCTTTACCGAGGATCTATGACTTGTTTGATCAATTGAAGGGAGTAGAAATGTTCTTGAAGATCGATATGAGATTTGAATACCATTAAGTATGCATTAGAGAGGAGGAAATTTAAAAGAAACTTTGTGAACCAAGTATGGGCATTATGAGTTTGTTGTAGTTCGATTTGTCTTAACTAATGTTCCAGCTATATTTAAGTGCTTGACGAATAGTGTTTTTCATCTGTATTTGGATATGTTTGTTATTGTGTTCATTGATGATATAGTGGTATATTCAAAAACTAAGGAAGAGCATGTCGAACATTTAGTAGAAACTTTGAGGTTATTGAGGGAGAATCAGTTGTATGCTAAGCTCAACAAGTGTAGTTTCTTTTAGAGTTAAGTACACTCCTTGGGACATGTTGTCTCCATGCAGGGACTTGTAGTAGAGCTACAGAAAATAAGAGCCATCATGGAGTGGGCAGCTCCTAAGATTGTAGATGAAGTGAGATCTTTCATGGAGTTGGTAGGCTATTATCAGAGGTTCATCAAGAAATGATCACATATTTATTATCCTATTACGTAATTACCGAGGAAAGGTAAGAAGTTCAAATGGAAAAAGGAGTGTGAGGCTAAATTTGAGTAGCTTAAGAAGTTGTTGACACATGCACCAGTGCTACAGATTGCAGATCCATATAAGGAGTTTGTAGTATGTACAGATGCTTTCAATAGAGGACTTGGTGGAATGCTTATGCAAGATGGACAGGTGGTATGAAACAAGTCATGGAAACTAAACAAACACGAGAAGAACTACCAGACACATCATCTTGAGTTAGTAGTGATCATACATGCATTGAAGATGTGGAGACACTATCTTCTTGGCAGGAGGTTTGTACTGATGAGTGATCACATTGGATTGAGGCATTTGTTTGACCAGCCAAATGTGAATGCACGACAGGCTAGATGGTTAGCCATGATCAGTGAGTTTGATTTTCAGATCGGGTACATCAAAGCTAAAGAGAACTGGGTGGTATATGCTCTCAATAAGTGGATATAGGTAAATGGCATTCCAGCTATGAGCTCCTATGGGCCAGATCTGCAGGATAGGATCTTTCAGGCAGGTTCGCAGGATGTCAGGTATATGGATATTTTGCATAGGTTGCAGTAGGGTACTTGTACAGGTACAGGTGGTAGTACATGTACAGGAATAGGTATAGATAGTGGTATAGGTATAGGTGATAGTAAAGGTAAAAGAATAGGTACAGGTGAAGGTGCAAAGGATATGGATTATTGTCTTATAGCGGATGGATTGTTCAAATTTAGAGATAGGATATATGTGTGAAATAGCAACGAGCTCAAGAAGATGATCTTGAGGGAGATTCATGTGAAACCTTATTCAGGTCACCTAGGTTATCAAAAGACATTGACTGTAGTGAAGAGATATTATTATTGGTCAAATTTGAAGAAGGATGCAACAAAGTTTGTGGCTAGGTGTTTTTATTATTAACGAGTGAAGGCAGAGTGAAAACATCTAGGTAGACTGCTACAGCTGATCGCGATTCCATAGTGGAAATGAGAGGTCATTTCCATGGACTTCATTACAAGGTTTCAGAAGAAAGTGGGACAACATGATTCCATCACGGTTGTTGTGGACAAGTTGACGAAAGTTGCACACTTCATTCCAGTGATGTATACATTCCCGGCTAGCGATGTAGCACAGGTATTCATCTAATATGTGGTTAGATTGCATGGTTTTCCAAAGAATATTGTGCTTGACAAGGATGTGCAATTCACTTCCAAGTTCTCTAAGGATTTATTTGCGAGTTTGGGCAAAAAGTTGACCTTCAATACAACTTATCATCCACACACAGATGGATGGATAGAGAAGGTGAATAGGATATTGGAGGAAATATTGAGGATATATGTGATGCAATAATATCAGATGTGGGAAGAGTATCTCCCCTTGGTAGAGTTCGCATACAAAAATGATTATCAGGAGTCATTAAGGATGAGTCGTTTTAAGGCATTGTATAGGAAGAGTTGCAATACTCCCATCAGTTGGAATGATCCAGTTAATAGGGTGTTGATTGGAGAAGAGATGTTGGCAGATATGGAACATGAAATGTAGGTTATAAAGAAAAATATCAAGGCAACACAAGATAGGCAGAAGATCTATGCAGATAATAACAAGTTGTTGAAGGAGTTCCAGGTTTAGGAACATGTGTACTTGTGCATCAAACCAAAGAAGATCTCCTTGCAGCTTAGAGGATTGGGCTAATAGCCTATTGAATTTTACTACCTCTGACAGTGAAATTCCGTGATGTTTTACATGTATCATTGCTTAAGAAGTATGTTAAGGATGTTGATCATGTGATTGACTGGTTTGTATTACAGATGGAACTACATTGAGAATTCCAGCCAAAGCTTTAGTGTATATTGCAAGAAAAGGTGCTCATGCTTTGGAACTTAGAAATCAAGCAAGTTAAAGTGGAGTGGAAGCACGTTGGGCCCAATGAAACTACATGGGAGATGGCCGATCAGATTCCGGTTATGTATCCTTCCTTGTTTTCCAGTTGAGGAAAAGAAGTTTTGGCTTTGTGTTTCGATGTGATTTTTGTATATGCTTTGGTATATGTTTTAGTATATGTTTCGATGATTTTTCTATATCTACATATGTATATGGATGTAAATATCACCATGAGCTAAGTTATAATGCTCCAATAAGTAGTATGGGTGTCATGTCATTATTTTGTCATGTTTTTATGATGTTGGTTTGCTTTTCAGTGGTTTTAATGAGGTCTAACATCGAGAATGGTGTTCTCCAAGGGGGAGGTTTTTGTCACAACCCTGGTGAAAATTCCACATAATAAAAGTTAATAAAGGAAAAAATAATAAACATGGTTGATGGGACACTTATTCTAAGGTTAATATTGGGCAAGACATCATAGGGGGTGTTCATTTCATTGTTTATGGCTAATGAAATTGGAAAAGGAAATGGTTAAGGCTTTGGAAAGGCAAAATGGAATTTTTGGCACATTTATTTATGAAAATAATGGAAATTAGGAGAAAAGGGAGGTGAAAGTTCACAGATTGCATTTGATGAGAAAAATGAAGGAAAATAATGGAAAATGGAGGAAAGAGAGGCATCATTAATAAAAAGGATTTTGAGGATCCATTGGTAACCTTTTGTTAGTTGAGTTTTGGAGCTCTCTCATTATTTTCTCTCTCTCTCTCACTCTTGGATACTTGGAGTTTTCTTGGAGCATTTTGGTATTGGAGGAAGAAAGGAAAAGAAGGCAAGAGGAAGAAAAGATGAAGCAAGGAAAGGTAGGATCAAACAGCTACAACGAGATTCTTTGAAGGTATCGATTTCCATGTTTATTTTCCTTGTTAGATTTGGCATGCATGGTATTGCATGTGATTCAATTTCTAGTATGGTATGGATTTTGCAAGGTGTGCTAGTGTGTTCAGCCTAGCCTTGTCATTTCCGAATAGCCATGGTGTGATGGGGTTCTCACGATTTGGTTGAGATGGATTCGAAGCTGAGTGGGGTGGATCTCTGAATGATAAAGCACATGGCCTAGTGGACCCTGAACTAGACTATGGATCAAGTTAGATCCACTGACCTAGTGACCCCTGAGCAAGACTGTGTGTTGCGGTAGAGTCACAATTGCGTTGCCTCAGTGGGCCTAAGAATCATTGTCGATGAATGGCAGGATATACAGTAAAGCCAAGAGGTCATTTTTTCTCCATTGGGCCTAGTAATCCCAAGTCTGGGATACACGGTAAAGCTAGGAGATTGGGTCTCGATTTAGGGCCTAGTGATCTGAGGTTGGATTGCAGTAAAGCCTGAGAGACTAGGAGACAAGAAAATTCCTCACAATGTAGGTGGATAAATTTGGTGGCATACATGGTTGTTTGGACTAGTGATCAGGTGGAGATCACAGTAAATCCTATTATGATGTGTTCATTGTGTTGGCATAGTGATTCGAGATGGATTACAGTAAATCCTGGTTTCTATTGATGAGGGTAAGGTGGTTTAGCCTCGGTATTCCCTGGTTGGTTATTTTGGTTTGAGTCCCAATTCATCCTTAGAATATTGCATGGGGATGAATGGCTAAAGAGAGATTTGGCTTAGCTATTCTATGGTGGAGTGGAACGTGGAAGTCCCATCCCAGGTTTGGTTTCTGCATCATTAATGAAAGGTTATTTCTCGTTGTATTTCTATAAGAATTTTGATGGATTAAATGTGGTCTATATGGTTGTACTTTCATGAGTATTTGTATTGTTATTATGCTGGTTATATGTTTGTTTTATGACAATAGCTATGTATGGATCTTAGCATGTTTTTACTTGTAAATGAATGGATAATTTATCTATGGCCTAATAGATGATAATGTAGCAAATGAAATGAGGGGACAATGGTTCATAGCAGTTCTCGGATAAGTATGAGATACCTATACTTAATTATGTTGTGTACACCTGTAGGTTACATGTTGATGATATGTTTGATGGATTCTCTATCATGGCTCATAGGGGTTTGGTTAAGGTCTTGTTCAACTTATTCCTTTGGCATCATTGTTTTCTTATTCTTTTAATAATCTTAAGCTATCACTCCATTCTAGGCAATGACCTTAGCTCTGGGCTTGAAAAAGTGGCTTAAATCCCGGGGTCCCTCACACAGAACTGGAAAATTAGGTCTGTGGACATTGCCACATAAGTCTATGAGAGTGACTTTGGGTTTATGGACATTTTCATGCATATAGCATGAGAGCAACTGATTTTTATAATGGTCAAAATTTCAGTAGGACCTAGTGGAAAGTTGTTTGAAGTGTTGGATTGGTTTCTGTGGGTCTTGAAGTTGATGTTGGATGACTATGTGTGATGTTTCCATCGATTCCACTTCCTTAAGGTCACATAGGAGGTCGAATCTAATCATAGTAGCCCCTCGTCACAGGTTTACCCCAGTTGGCTAGTTACATTGCTAGATGTGGGAGGAGGGTGTTACACTGGGCCACACCCCCACCATGGCCTCCGAGCCTTGTGTCGATAGCCCTGCCTATGATCTCGTGCCATAAGTGAAACCTGGGGCAAGGGATTATTAACCTGCCACTTCCGATCATCATTGGTTACATGCCTGGTTGTGGGTAAAAAATGGGATCGGGGGCTAATCTAACCACCTACCCCCATCGCCTTTGTATTGTGGTCAGCTTATATAATAAGTATGGGGGCCAGGGCCATTGGAGTAGAGCCCACTAGCCTTGCCCCCCGCCCTCCTTCCCCTCCCCTGCAACACATCAAAGCATTACACAATAAATAGAAATAGGTCGTATGATAGAACAACGAACATGGTTAACGGAATAGTAAAGCACTTGGTTAACTCACTGGAGGTTTTAGGGACAGACAACGTTGGGTTAGTTGGTCAGCCTAAAAATATTTTGCACAGAAACTTAGGGCCACGTAGCAAGCTCCCATTAGGCCACGCGACACCTCATGATTGGTCCACCACAAAACTAAACATCCAATAAAATTCCACCAACACAGCTTGTACAACCTGCCACATGTCAGGACGTTATTGTCTTGTCCTATAAATCTTACTTCCCATTTAGCTACTAACGTTAGTGCCACATCACTTGTATAGCCTACCTAGTCAGTAACCTAGTTAACCATGTAAGTTGATTGTTTACCTGTTTTCAAAAAACTTCAAAACACGATAACTTTCACATATGGTGTCATATTGAGTCGATTCAAGAGTCGTTAGAATCAAAACAACGAGATCTATGATTTGGCATTGGTTTTGTGTGATTTTGAGCACTTCCATTTTTTAGGATATTTGTTCTCCCCTGGATCACCTCACCTAAGATCATGCAATAATCGCCTTCATGCCTTCCCTCAATGCACATTTCTCATGAAATTTGGGTTTTAGACACTCAAATATGCTCTATCACTTTGAATTCCTTTTCTTCTCTCTATTGTTTCCCTTAGTAGTCATGGAAATCATATGTATCTCCTCACTTTTCTCACCCCCACTTAAGCATTCCTCCTTGGATTTTCTCTCATGCCCACTATATCATTTTCTTTTGTACTTATTTCTCTCTAACCTATCACTTGCGCTCCTCCTTGGATTTTCTCATGTCCACCTTAACAAAAGAAAATGAATATTACACATGTATATGTTAAAGGGACATAATCCTATTTTGAGAAGAACAAATAGTAACTTGTATTAAAAATTCAAGATTACTAAATTTCCTATAAATTTATAGTAATTTGATTTTGTAATTAATATTTAATTCTTTAAAATTTTATTATTAAATTTATGTTATAATTTGATTTTTCTTTAAACAAATAAATCACACTCGTTGGTTCCAATGACGTCAACTAAAAAATCTCATGTGATTTTTCTGAAAAAATTCAAATATAAACAAAATTCAGATTATTTTTTAAATAAAAAATAAATATTTAATATAAATAATAATAAACTATATTATAAATTAATTAGAAATTACAAAGATCTAGTTTAAATTCTGAGTTTCCGGCTTTTTTATTAGAATTGAATGGTACAATTTTTTTACTTAAGATATGAAATTTTTTTCTTTAAAGTGTTTATTGAGGGTCTAATGAATTTAACAACGCGTTAATAAATATCATCAAATTTCAAATAAATTTAATGAAAAAATATATTTAAATATATTTTTTAATTTGAAGAATTGATAAGTAATCACAACTATTTATTTTGTGCCGTTGGGAGCAGCCTTATTCTTTCAATTTGAAAATTGATTATGAATCAAAGCTACTCCGTTCAAGGAAACTTTAATGTCAAATTCAACCCAATTTCATTTTCAGAAAAGGAAAGAACATCCTCGACCAGCGGAACAACTTTGCAAAAGTGAGACCTCGACACGTGTCAATTTTAAACCGTCCTTAGCTTTCAAAAGGAACTATTCTCAACGAGCGGAGCACCTTTGCAACCTCGAAACGTCTCCAACAATCGGCCAGCCACCTTTTGAAAAGACATCACCCAATGTGTGGGATCCTTTTTACAAGGGATCAGTCGTTCGTTTTGGAATTTTCTATAGTTTAAGGAATTCGATATCTATCTGGTTATTAGTTACGAATTTTATTCTACTTAGGTTTTTCTTGGGATATCTAATTTATTTAGACCCGGGATGCTATAGAATTATAATTTTGAAGCGTTTGAGGGGCCCGGACGCAGTCAAAAGAGGCGCGCAGTGCATAAAAAACAAAGCCTTCAGATGCCATTTCTATTCCCCAACGCCATAACAGTTTTGTTCTGTTGTTGAAAGGAAATGTTATTATAATATTCTTTTTTATCCAACATAACTGAACCGTCTGAGTTCAGTGAATCTGTTCCCACGACTTTTTAACTAATATATCTACAATGTCGCAGTATGAAAATGACATATCAATATAACGGCTAAGAATGAACAAATCAGTTAACATTGGAGAGCGTAAGGGGACCGGGCCTCGCCTTCGTCCTGAAATCTTTACTTTTAATATTCATATTCTATAATTTCGTGACTAATTTGTCTGGTTCCTTATCAAAATTTATCCACTCCAATGGTCCATGTCTGGCCTTTTTGTTAAAGCATGAGTTAAAGCATGAGAGGGATGCTCTTTTCTGGTTCCTCTTTTCTGGTCAATGTCTGGATAGTGTGAATGCAAAGTGGGAGTGGAGAAGTAACTTCTATAAAAGAAAGGTGTAGAATGTCGAACACTGATCTAAGCTAATACTTGGAAAAGGAAAAAGCATTGGAAGGAAAGGTAGCAGTTAGAGCAAATGGAAGAAGCCACATTCTTACCAAATTGAGAACCAACTAGTGTTAAGCTCCATTGATTTTTCCCTACACTTATGGAACTAAACTGCAGTCTTTCCTTAATTTTTGGAAACCAACTGCAGTAATTTCCTTAAATTAAGGAAATCAATTGCAGTTAATTAATTTTTTGGTTGGAGCTTCTGAAGTGGTCCATTACTCCATCTGGAGTTCTCTACCTTGATTTGTGGAACAACTGACACATAGCCATTAGAAGCTTGATGGAAGCTTGGCTATAAATTCATCTGTTTGGTCCCCAAGCTAGCATCTCAATCCCCTTCAGTTGTTTACACCATCTAGCTGAGAGAGCATAGCTTGGAAGTGCCTTCAGATTTTCTGTGATTTTTCTTTTTGCTTGGATTGAAGCTGGAGTGCTATTTCAGAGAAGAGGCAAGTGGACTGTGGTTTGCAACAAGAGCGTTATTAATGGCTGGAGGTAATCCTGGACATCTAAAGTTTCATTTTTAGATTCTTTAAAGTATTCAGAATCGCTGTTGTAGATTTCTTACATTTGGTATCAGAGCAGTACATTTATTTCCGCCTTGTTTTTGTTCTTGCTTTTGGCTTTCGGCCTTTTACTTTCTTCTCCATTATGCACTGCAAATGCATGATGTTTGTGAGCTGCGCTATCCAAATTTTCAAAGGAATCAATCCTGCTTAACCGACGGTTTCTTGCATAATATGCACTCCTACAGGACACATGCAGCCATAGGCCATTCGAATTCATGTTTCAAATCATCCACACTAAGATGAGTAGATAAAATTTGACGAGAAACAGTGATCCAATTCAGGGTTGGAATTTCCAAATTTTTTTAATCGTTATTTTGACGTTTTCACAGTAAAGCCAAAATATATAAATATATTCTTGAAAGGGATCTTTTCTGTTCCTTCCTTGGAAAGACAAAGCAAAACCTTGTACCAGCCGAAATATCGAGGTGAACGAGTGTACAGGCCAAGTGAAGACAAGGTTAAAGAGGGCAGTTGGCCGCTTCACAAACATAGCCATCCATCCTTGATCCATTCTCTCCGATTTAACCTATTTTTTAACACAATTCATTGGCTAAATCCCACCTAGTTGTTCCGGTTCAACTTTCAGAGTTCCCCAAATCCATCCCTCGCCCAATCTACAGAGGAGCCCGCAAGGGTTTATAACAACCAACACGATCTGCTCTGGGAATCGATCTGTTATTCAAGGTACCTGCGCTTCAAAGCCGCTATTTGTTCATTCATATAACTTTCAGTGATGTCTTTAAATTGGGGTTAACGAGTAGGGGAAATGAAGGCAAAATTCTAAGAAAAAAAAAAAGGGGAAGGGAAACAAGGCACAATGAATCGAAGGGTTAGGAGAAAGGCCCTACAGGCTAAGGGAAACGTCACAGATTCTGTTAGCAAAGGGCCCGTTAATGAAGTGGCAGCAGTTGTCTGCTTGGCGAAAGAGGAGCGGGAGGTCGACTGGTCGAGTCTCCCTGATGACACCGTGGTTGCATTGTTTTCCCTCTTGAATTACAGGGACAGGGCTAGCCTCGCCTCTGTTTGCAGGACATGGAGGTTCTTAGGCTCTCTGTCAAGTCTCTGGACTTCCCTTGACATCAGGGCGCACATTCTGGACTCCACCACAGCGTCTTCTCTGGCTAAGCGTTGCAGCAAACTGCAGAGCATATGCTTCCGGGGAGCCAGAGGCCAGGGTTTCGATTAGCGTTGGCCATTTCTTTGCGGCTACTCTCGGGAACGTTGATTCTAAACGTAAAGGCATAGCATACCCGTGAGTCAATCTAACTTAGGCTGAATCAATTTCCTAGTGGCTGCTAGCCCTGCCTGTTGCCATTAAAAACAAGGTTCTTACTATATTTACCCCTGAAGCATTTTGTAATACATGGTTCCTTTTAGTTCTTCTTATAGCCATGGCGTATGTTCTACTCTCTTGGCTTTCACCCGGTGGTCCTGTTTGGGGCGGTTCCTTGAAATGGAAACCCACAATCCCGGGACCCAGGGGATTACCGATACTGGGAACCTAACTGTCATGTGCAGCCTCGCACACCAGCGCCTTGCTTACCTGGCACAAGCCTGCAATGCTAAGAAGCTTATGGCCTTTAGTATGGGTTTCACCCGCGGAGTCATATGCAGCCAGCCTGAGGTCGCCAAGGCGATTCTTAACAGCTCGGCTTTTGCAGATAGGCCCATTAAGGAATCCGTTTATCAACTGTTGTTTGATAGAGCAATTGGTTTTGCTCCATACAGTGAGTACTGGAAAAATCTCAGGCATTGCTGCTCTTAATTTTTATTTGTATTTTTCGTTGGATTTGTCTTTTTCGTCGCGAGCAATTCAGCCGCAATTGAATTTTGGATCATTGTCTATATTTTTTTTTAATCCGCTACAAAATGTGGCATGCCTTCCTTGTAATTCCCGGTTTCGTCTGCTGGTTTGAAGCAATAGGGGAAATGGCGAGACCGATGCCGGAAACAATAATAATAATTCCTTTTGCATGCGTTAAGGATAAAGAGGGGATATGCTTAAAAGCTGCATTTATTTGGCAGCTAATGTATTACAGTATAGGCGTAATTAAGGTTTATTGATGGCATGAAGCACATTTTTTCTGCATCATTTTTCCATATTGAGCTTGTGTATTAAGAAATGGTTCATAGTATATGATTGAAGCCTGGCATTTACATTCAAGGGCAGTTTATGTGCGCGTTTTCGAATTTCTAAAATTGTGCAACAATGTACATAATGATATATATTCGGAGTGCACGAAAGTAATTACTCAGTAATGTCTTTTGTTGCGCTCCTAAAAATTGCATCCGAAGCACTGGGGACACTCTTTTGTCTCTCGCAAAGAAGTAAATTCAGTGGGTACATCAGTCTGAGCAAATTAGCACTTCCCGCATAAGAGGGCAAGAGGCAGCGATTAACCCACTTAATTTCATGATCTGATCCACCCAACTTCACTTTTCTCCATTATAATACCAATCTATGGGTCTCCGCTTATTGCGCTTCATAGTTGTGAGGAGCGACTGTTATTTTGGTAGAACACACCCCATAAAGTTTTGAGGGTTATTTTGTTTTTGACAAATACCATGGAAAATTTTTGGTGCATTCATGGGGCATTTCACACTGGTTTCCATATTGGAAGTGTTTCTGGCATGGAAATGTGGGGTTGGGGGGTTTCAGGTAACATTGGCTCGCAGTTGCTTCATAGGGTTTGAAAGCAAGTGCATTAGGAAATAAGATATGGTGGGCTGCTAAATGAAATGTTTCCATTGCTGACTTGCACTGAGAGTCTAATTAGTATCTCGGCAATTGTCCATAGTGTTTTCTTTATGCTATCTTTTTTTCTCGATGCAAGGGATCCATCATTATGTACCATTGCCATTGAGATAGCTCTGAGTAGACTAGAAAATTCATTCATCTGTTATTCATTAAATTATGCCTGCCTGTTGTATGTTCTTGTGTTAACGTAATTGATGTAGTCTGTCTGATTAATGACTCTGACATTAGTTGGACAGTAAATTGAGTTTGGTTAGTTTGTTATAATCATTTAATCCCATTAAGCATGAATCTTTTGCCATATGTTAGTGTTATAAATGGTATGGTGTATTTTATTTGTAATGTTGCCTTCAAGAATTGCTCGTTTTCATCCTTCAATGAAGCTAATCTCACATGCTGTGTAGTAGCTTTGTTGTTGAAAACATCCAATTGTCATGTTCCAAATAAGGAGGGGCAGGAAGAAAAATGTGTGATATCATAGAAATAATTTAATATTTCATTTTACTGGTTTCTTGCATGTCATGGAAGGCATCATCCATGTGGATTTGCAAGGCATGGGTTATGTGGACCTGTAAGGTACTAAGGGTCATACTATACAGATCCACAGCAGGTAGAGGTGCAACAAGACTCAAACCAAAATAAGAATGAACAAACAACTTTCAATATATAATGACTTATATATGTTAAGTTTTATAATTAATGGAGAGGAGCACATATTTATCTGTCTGTAGTTTTGACAGATGTAAAATTGAAATAATTGACATGACGGAGTACTTAAAAGTTAATACATACATTATTATGTATTTTAGGCTTGTTTATGTATCATTGGGCTGAATTTTGTGCTTTGTTAGTTTATATGGTGCAAGCTCTTTGAGGCTTTTCGGCTTAGAAAATTTATTATGTGTGGGTTCATGGGAGCTGTGTTATTTGGGACATTGTCTTTATAAGTATGGCATAAAATGGTGGTTTTGGTTGGTTTGTTGGTTGATGTACAAGTTGAACACTTTCAGACTTATAGGCTAACCTTTTAGTTAAGAGCAACCCTTATATAAGTTAACCTTTCAAAACCTTTCAATCAGGACCAACCCTTCGAAGGGTTCGTTCTTTGCAGGCCAACTCTTTCTTGCATTTGCTGTTCTTTTCTTTTGGCGAGTCATTAAATTACTAAACTGTGCTCATATTTAATTTGCGTAAAGGAGTTCTTTAATTTTAATTTTATTTATCTTATGAGCAAAATAGCTTGTTTGCTGATCTATTTTTGTTTGTTTTATAAACTTAAGGACGGAGCCTGAAGTCAAGGCAGCTAGCCTTCGAACTGCATTTTCTATGCAAGTGCAAAGTAGATCAATGCTGCTTCAGTCAATCTCCGGGTTTTGTTTATAAATTGAACAATTGATTTGCAATCATTTACGGTAATGTTGACTGCAAATTGACATTTTAAAATAAAGAATAATGTCTAGTGATCCATATAATTTTAATTAATTAGAGAATAGCCACAACATCTTTAATTAAATAAAATTATATATTTAGATTGGTTAGATCACATAAAGATTATTTAGACATTAAATTGTAATTAATTAGACTAAATATAATAAATTTTATCCCATAGGATTTTTTATTATATTTATGTAATTAATTAGGATAAAATTTCATAACTTACCCACAGGAGTTATGAATTAGTAATTTTATCATAAAGTTCAAAAACAATGAATAATTGAATCTGCTTGAATTAAAAATTTAGCCCACAGGCAATTTTTATGTCATTAGATTCAATTTTGAAGCATGATTTACATTGCTAAAACATGAAATTTTATTAAGCCTCAAATTTGCTAAATTTCTTCAAGAACATGGGATTGTTGCCCAATACACCATGCCTGGTTCACCCAACCAGAATGGTGTAGCAGAAAGAAGAAATCGAACATTATTGGACATGGTGCGGAGTATGCTTAGCAGCTCCAATCTTCCTAAATCCTTGTGGACTGAAGCACTTAAGACGACAGTGTATATATTAAACCGATTTCCAACCAAGGCGGTTCTTAAAACGCCATTTGAATTATGGAAAGGTTGGAAACCGAGTTTGCGACATATGCACGTTTGGGGATGCCCGTCTGAAGTGAGAATTTATAATCCACAAGAGAAGAAGCTGGACCCAAGGACCATTAGTGGGTATTTCATTGGATATGCTGAAAGGTCAAAGTTATGATTTTATTGTCATCTCAAAGCACAGCATGTGAAGAATCAAGAAATGCTAATTTCTTGAAAATGACTGATCAGTGGGAGCGATCAAACCAGAACATAGTTTCTGAGAAGGATCATTCAGAATCTCAACCTTCCACTTCAAGTGATAGATTGATTATTGTTCATAGCACCCCTCAAGTACAAACTGGTGTTGAACAACCAATCGTTGAAGTTCCAAAAGCTGCTATCGATATTCCAGTAGATCAAGGAGTTCAAGAGTTGCCAAGAACTTTTGAACAATAAGTTGAACCACATACTTCTCAAGAAGATGATGGTACAACATTAAAAAGATCTACTAGACCAAAGAAATCATCAATTCCTAGTGATTATGTTGTGTATCTACAAGAATTTGACTACAACATTGGAGCCGAAAATGATCCCGAGTTCGTCTCCTGTTTTGAGGCTACTTTACATGGTGTATGGCTTAAGAGTTTCATTTCTGGGCTTAGAATTATGGATTCTATCTCTAAGCCATTAAGAATATATTGTGATAATTCAGCTATTGTTTTTATGGCTAAAAACAAGAAAAGTGGGAGTCGAAATAAACACATCGACATTAAGTATTTAGCTAAAAGGGAACGTGTTAAAGCAAAGAAAGTGGTCATTGAGCACGTCAGCACTGAATTGATGATCGTTGATCCTTTGACTAAAGGCATGCCACCATTTAAATTCAAGGATCATGTAATGAATATGGGACTTGGTTCCATTATGTAGTTTCTCATTGTATGGACAATGTTTTTTAATGAAATTCTTAATTATTGTGATGTTTTTCCTCATATTTATGTGCACCTTAAGTTGATTTGAGAAAATTCATTTAAGAAGGACCAAGAATAAACATAAGGTTTATTCATTAAGAAATTGTTGCCACATAAATTATAATAAGAAAAAATGCATAATAATACATGGAAGATAATACTCGTCACTAGAGGACTTATCGCCATGATTCATGTATCTATTACTTAATACAGATTATCAATGGTTTTTAAGTTGAGACATTAATTTTGGAAGTATGGACCAAGTGGGAGAATGTTAAGCTCCATTAATTTTTACCTACAATTATGGAACTAAAGTGCAGCCTTTCCTTAATTTTTGCAAACCAACTGCAGTAATTTCCTTAAATTAAGGAAATCAACTGCAGTTAATTAATTTTCTGGTTGGAGCTTCTGAAGTGGTCCATTACTCCATTTGGAGTTCTCTACCTTGATTTGTGGAACACCTGACACATAGCCATTAGAAGCTTGATGGAAGCTTGGCTATAAATTCATCTGTTTGGTCCCCAAGCTAGCATCTCAATCCCCTTTAGTTGTTTACACCATATAGCTGAGAGAGCATAGCTTGGAAGTGCCTTCAGATTTTCTGTGATTTTTCTTTTTGCTTGGATTGAAGATGGAGTGTTGTTTCAGAGAAGAAGCAAGTGGACTGTGGTTTGCAGCAAGAGCATTATTAATGGCTGGAGGTAATCCTGGACATCTAAAGTTTCATTTTTAGATTCTATAAAGTATTCAAAATCGTTGTTGTATATTTCTTACAACTAGAGCATAGGCAGGGGAGGTAGTAGGAGTCAAGGTCGGGAAACCCGAGCTTCTTTCTTGTTCTATTGTTGTTTCTGTTATTTGCGAGGAAAAATAAATATTCTGACCAGTTTGAGAACCAACTAGAGTAGGGTGAGTGCATGTTTATCATCCTCTTCTTAAGAGTACTCATATTGAGGGCCC